>BOSO01005667.1:73578-104818 GCA_018403395.1 Gorsachius goisagi
TTCTTTCTTTCTTTTTTTTTTTTTTTTTTTTTTTTTTGTGTTGCTTTGTTTTGTTTTGTTTGCTTGATTCCCAGGAAAACCTGACTGGGGATTTGTCTCAAGTGCAAGAGAAAACTGACTTGGTCTCTATTCTCTCTTTCACTATTACATAATGACCCAATGGGTTCCATCTGGGATGAACTATCTTAGCTGAAGACAATCCATTATAAACTCTTGCTAATTGCCTTTTAAGCTTTCAAAAGTCTGTCTTAAATTGCTCAGTCCCAAAAGGGAAGGCCAGTAGTTCATAAAATCTTATAAAGTCTGACAAACTCTGCAGTGCTTTATACCCACAGCAAGTCTGGGAAGATGACTTTTTTTCATTTGCCATTTGCAGTATGGAAGGAAAATTTCATTTCCCCCCACAGCTCTTTTGTCAATTTCACTACGTTAAAACTACATTCGCTTCCCAAAACTGTTATGCCTGAATCACATAATGGTGATGAAAAATGCAAGACAGAATTGAAAGCTACTGTACCTCTTGGTTTGGAAATGATCTAAATATTACCCATGTGATTACTGGCACTCAAACACAACAAAGTTTCTCTTCACAGAGAATTAATGTCAAGTACAGTTAAAAAAAAAAGTAATAATTGAGTGCAACAATGCTAAAATCACATATTTATGGTATTTAAGTTCTTCATCTTCTTAAAGTCACAAAGTCTCCAAATGGAAAACAGAGCTTTGGTAAGACAGGAGACAAATTTGTAATGTAAAAGGACAAATATACTTAAAAAATAAAAGAAATTAATAAATTGTCAGTTAAAAGAAATGTATAAACATATGACATGAGTATGCAGTATAAAATGAACTAAATGGACCCATATTACCATCCTTACTTGTAAATGTGGAACTGAGGCAAAGAGAGATTGTGGCTCCAAGTTGGAAAAATATTTGAAAATATTCTTAACTTAAAGACTACAATGTAAACATGGCAGATCAGATTGGATTAAATATGGTAAAGGTTAGGAACATGCCTTGAGCACAGAACATTCCTGAAGGCACTAGAAAGGGGATCACTTATTTACTACTTGCTCTTGGCACCCACCTCCAGTTTATAGGCACTCAAAACTCATCTTTCTGTGCTGCAGCATAGCCTTGAAGAGGTTAACAGAGGTCTTTCATTTGTAGTCTTTACTTTCCTATAGGTATTTAGGAGTTCTTCTCAGAGCATGTTCAAAAATATTTCTAATGCTTCAGTTTCTCTTCACCTAATCTCCCATAAAACCATCTTCCCATAAAACAAACAATGCCTTGCTTTTGTTGTCTCATGCTTCATGCGTATGTTCCCTCAAAAATCTTTATGGGATAAAAGTTCCATTTCAAATAATATATGACCAAAATGGCAAGAGTATATGACAGAGGTTTGTAATACAGATCTTCTCTCATGCAGATGTTTATTCTTCTATAGAGTCAACCCTGCTATTACTCAATGTATATTCAATCATTTGCTCCATAATGAAACAACTTCAGGACCACTCACTGTGACAGAAGATGTTATGAGTTCATGAAAAAGTTAAATTTCTTCAAGCAGAAGACTCTGAACCTTATGCATTCAGAATAGCAGTCCAGAACCTGAACTAAAAGGCATTGAAAGAAGCAACAGCAACCTATACTGTAGTTAATTTTTCAAAGGAAATGTCAGTACTCTTTAACTACACACACACACTCTCTTTCTAAATGAAGTTCATAGAATCATAGAATGTTTTGGGTTGGAAGGGACCCCTAGAGGTCATCTAGTTGTTAAATAACTGTCCAGCACTGCACTTAGAACTATGAATCCCAAGTACCCTCATGACACCCAGAGAAAGGTGTTTAACACTCTTCAGTATTTCTTTCTTCTTTAACTACTTTATGTAGCAATGCACTCATTGTTCTGGAATTTAACAGTCATTTACAAGATTCTTCCTTCAAAATTTGATTAGCATTTTTTTGCAAACTGTTGAAATTGTGTTTTCTGCTTATAAAAATGCTACTAATTTTTTAATTATATGAATAATGATCTTTCCAAGTTACAAAGCCAAGCCCCATGCAGACTGTGTTTGCAGACACAAAAAAGAATCTGCTTTGTTAGTTTGTTGATGAATCAGAGGTTTGTTTCTATCTGGGTCTATTGTTTGGCATATACAATAGGCAGAATAGAATGAGTTAAATATATGATGTTTTTGTTTGCTTGCCATTGTTGCTTACAGAACATTTGTAACAAGCTCTTTGGGACTCCTTGTAATGGTGGGGAAACAATTTGTTTTGGGAATTAATTTGTTGAATAGGAAATGTTTCCAGTTTGCTTTCCAAGCTATAATGACGTGACTGAATTCAGAAGTGCCCTTGAAAATCTGCAATGTAGAATGGTATATACACAACACATTTATTCTATACAGTGCCAAGGAAGCTACTAACAACAAATAAATACATGCTGTTTTTCTTAATGTAATAACTGGTACTGATTTTGACTTCATTTTCTCATTTTATTTCACCTCTGATATACTATTTGCAGTAACTCGCTGAGGTCTCAAGACACCACAGAATTAAAGCACACTGGGGTTTTAGCACAAAATGCAACTCAGCCTGTTTAAGCTGATGGTGCTCTCAGGTGCTACTCAGTGCTATGCTTTGCATTTCCTATGCAGCCCTTGAATCTTCCTGCTTCTTTAAATCAGTCTATTAATTCTGGCTTCTGAGAGCTCAAGTCCTATCTCATGAACAATTAGTGGTTGGTGATAAAGAAAACCGGGTCATTCCCCTTTCGTTCTCTCACTTACTGCATTAATAAGCCAAATTAATAGCTTAAAGTGAAGAAAACCAAATGCCACTTTTTTTTTTTGTAGGGGGCTGCTGTGTGCTTTAGCTGTCTGAACATCTAACCTATGCATTCTTTGTTAAGTACTAAGTATCAATGATGAGACAGTTAATGAAATAGTTGTAAGTGCCTAAATATATGATCAATATTAATGATCTTCTTACATTTTAAGCAGAAAACAGAACTTTTTCTACTTTGTGATCATCTGAATTGTAAAAAGTCAGATGCATGGTGTTTTTAACAAAAAAAGAAAAAAGTGACAAATGATCTTATCATTGATTCAAATTGAAGAAGTGGAGGAAAAACTGTCACAATTCAACTCACTTCTCCAAAAATCTACATTCAGGTCTTCAGTCATTGTTAAAAAAATTCCTTCAATCAAAGGTCAGCCTGCCAGTTGGGGGGAAAAAAAAAAAGCCATTATGAAGGAAACAATTTATTCAGAAGATTGAATAGTATCTTAAGTTCTGAAACACAGAAAAATTAATAACTTCAACAAATAAAAAAAGTTTTGCTTACAAATATTCATTTCTCTGTGGCTTCCTTACCCTTGCCATCAACATTTCTATCCACAAGGAAAACAATACTGTAGTTTCTCTAGAAGAAAACACGTAATACTTTAAATTCACCAAACGTAATTTCAAGATGAGGAAAAGTAAACAATTTCTATGCTATCATCCAATTGATAGCGCTACTGTTGTTGAAGGCAGGCATTAGTTTAGAGAGAGACGTGGGGATGTACCTCAGGTGCTTGATCCTGTCACAAGCAGATTCCTGGATCCCCACTGACATTGTCATTTTCTTTCAGGAACACTGAAAGTCTCATTGGGCACAGTAGGCTCCATGGGATACCTGTCACTCTTGTGCTGTAGTGCATTTCCAGTTTCAGATGTCTGTATTTTCCATATTAGTAGTTTTCTGTATAGGAGGGGAGGTTACTGTATGTGTTAGGCTACAGGCTGGCAACCCCCTAGGGCTCAGTCCAAGGCGGAAGAACTTGGCCTTGAGGCTATGCTCTCATGTTTATATCAAAGTGATGCTGACACATAACAAGAGCAAAAGGCAAGAAATCTATCAACAAATAGCTGCTTTGAAAGCAGCTTGTTTTGAATCCTGATGTCTTTGTTCTGCTCTGTTCAGCAAGCTGGCAACTTGACATAGGGGGCGTTGCCTGGTACATTTTGTTCTTGGTACTTGTACAGAGAAGAGGACAGTAACTTGTCTTTGTCTGACTATATCTGCATCTCCACCGATACTTTCAGTCATATTGCAAGCATTCGTTATCGTAGTAACAACGTAATTCCAAAATGCTTTCTCCAAAATTCCTACTAGTCTGGTCTTTCAAACATCATTACTAAAATAATCCAAACAACAAGAAAATAGAGATATAAACACAGCCTTTTTTGGTTTTTTTACATTTATAATTTTATTTGCCTCTCTCCTATATTCAACTTTTCGGTAATTAGTCATGGACTTAAAAGGAAAATAAACATATACAATTCGTGTGTGTAGACTATTTGGCATATCATATTAATTTATATTTTAGTTTTATGATTCTTACATTATTACAATAATGTCTTTATTTAATCTAACCTCTTTGAACTTTCTTTTGAGAAAATAGTAAATTGATAACTTTCTAGGAAGCTGTTCTTGAAAGTAGAGTGTTTGCTAGTATCTGCCAGTATGATACCTAATAGCATTAAAAGAGGTTTCAGATGAGCAATAACTGCTGAATTCATTCTGGACAACACACAGGAAAAATGTTGCTTTCTGAGACAGAAATAAATTGGCTTTGACCTGTCTTAGCTCACTTCTGTAGACATGTGAACAAACAGAGGAATAGGCATGGGTTTGCTTTCAGTGTTTCCTTTAGGAAAACCTAGAATAGATCATAAAGTTAGGCTTTCCCTACACTGTTTTTCTTTCTCTCTCTTTCCAGTTCAGCACTATCTTTAGTAGAACTGGCTTCTCTGAGACTTCTCTGTTCTGTCCAGAAGGAATCCAAATAATTCACATTGACTAATTATCACAGTCATGTAAGAGACAGTGTGCGAATATTATTAAATATGTATAACAATATATAATTAAAGGTATAATTTTATATCTTTGTAGTTATATATATACACAAAGCTTAAGCAAATTGCACATATGCAAGCCCATGGGATCAGATAAGTGATCTGGAGTACTGCGTCCAGCTCTGGAGCCCTCAGCACAAGAAGGACATGGAACTGTTGGAGTGGGTCCAGACAAGGGCTACTAAAATGATCTGAGGGCTGGAGCACCTCTCCTATGAGGACAGGCTGAGAGACTTGGGCTTGTTCAGCCTGGAGAAGAGAAGGCTGCTGGGAGACCTGATTGCAGCCTTTCAGTACTTAAACGGGGTCTATAGGAAAGATGGGGACAATCTTTCTATCAAGGCTGCTGTGATAGGAGAAGGGGTAATGGTTTTAAACTAAACCAGGGTAGGTTTAGACTTGGTATAAGGAAGAAATTCTTTACAATGAGGGTGCTGAAACACTGGAAAGGGTTGCCCAGAGAGGTAGTGGAGGCCCCATCCCTGGAAAGATTCAAGACCAGGTTGGACAGGGCTCAGGGCAACCTGATCTAGTTAGTGGTGTCCCTGCTCACTGCAGGGGCGTTGGACTAGATGACCTCTAGGGGTCCCTTCCAACCCAAAACATTCTATGATTCTATGATAAGATGTGTCTGAAGGTTTTAGAGGAAGTTGGGTGATAATATTGTGTGTCTTCTCTCTGCATCTTGGACAGGTTTTAACAATCAGAAGAGCTTCCCAAAGACTGAAAAAAGGTAACACCACATCCACAGTAAGGACTATTTGGAGAACTACAGGCTCATCAGTCTAAACTAGGTCCCTGGAAAAGTTATGGATAAAATAAAATAAAATCCACCTGGAAGCTGTGTCCAAGCACATGAAGAACAAGACTGTGATTGGGAACAGAGACCAGGGAATTACGAAGAACAAATAATGTCTGACCAATATTTTTGCTTTTTATTATGAGATTCATGGATGCCCTCTGAAGGGGAGAGAAGTACATGACGTACATGTTGACTTTAACAGTGTCCTTGATGTAATTTTACATAGAATTCTTACAGCCAAATCGGTGAGATATGGACTGGATAAATGGACTTAAAGGTGAGAAAAATATTGGCTGGTCCTCCTGACTTTTGGATGTGATAGCACAGTCAGTTGTTAGTGGCATTCCTCAGGGGTCCATACTGTGACCAACACAGTTAAACATCTTAATGTCCTGTACAATAAGACTGAATGCATCAAGCCATGTCAAGCTGTGGGGAACCACTCTCCACTGAGATCTTGACAGGCTGGAAAATGGTGTGAAATAACCTCATAAAGTTCAACAAAAGCAAATGCAGTTTTCTGCTAGGGACAGGTGCCACAATACTGTGTTCCTGTATTTGGGTGCTAGCTGGGAAAAAAAAAAGAAGCAGCTCTGCAGAAAATGGCGAGTATCCTGATGAACAAGTAGAACATCATGTAGTGGCATGTATTGTCAGAAAAAGCAGCCAACTATGTAGTGTATTACCAGGAGCGCAGCCAGTACTGAAAGGAAGTGGTGACTCCCACCCACTGAAGCACTTGCAAGAATGCACCTGGAGTACCATGTCCAGTTTTTTGTACTCCATGAAAGAATGGCATTGACATATCAGAGCAATTCTATTAGAGGCTAGATTGTCAGGGGACTGAGATGCCGTTTATATGAAGACAGAGTGAGGGAACTTGATTTGTCCAAGCTTAAGAAGAGCAGACTAAAGGGAGATTTTGCCAAGGTATACAACTACCTAATAGATGATATGAAAAAAGCAGAGACAGACTGTTCTTAGAAGTGCTCAGTGCTAGGATAGCTAGTAACTGGCATACATTGCAAGAAGGGAAATTCTGATTAGATAGTAAGATTATTTTTTTTCATTATGTCAAAGATTGGCTCAATTTCACCAGAGAGGTTGTGGAGTCTTACAACCCATATCACTGGACGTTCTCCAAAACCAACTTGACAAGGTTCTAGGATATCTGGTTAAGGTTGACCCTGCTTTCAGCAGAGCTTTGGACTAAACGGCCTTTAAAGGACACTTCCAACCTGTTGCTCTGTGATTGTATATCTCCTGCATTACAAGAGTACCAAGAAACACCTAGTAAGGATGAGGTTCCTACTGAGAAAGATACTTTTTTAAAATCACATAGATATATGATTCCAAGAGCTTTTACATTGGAAAGGAAGGAATCATAAGTGTGTGGGCTAGTCTGAAAAGTGATCCAGAGGTGAACTGATGGAAGAGGTTCATTGTAAGTCCTATCAAATTAGCTAAGTCAAAACACACATACTTTATGTATTCTCAGCTGGAACAAAAAATCTGAACAGGTGTCTGACTGGAGAGGGGGGAGGAGGGAGAGAGGGAAGGAAGAAGGGGGGAAATGTTGGGAGTGGGACAAAAAGATCCCAGTGTCAACACCAAAAAAATATGGCTTGTTATGGATATGAAGAAATACAGTCCAATATACAAACACTGAGAACATAATTATTCAGTTTATTGGTTGAGCAAGAACAGAACTTAGCTGTCTGCCTCATTACTACCTTTCCTCTGATGAAGTCACATGAAAAAATCGCTAAAATTAAGAACCATGACTACGACCATGTAAAAGTATTTGATACTTTCTTTTGAAGTGAAGACACATTATAAACCATTTCCCAAATATGTTTGAAAGCTATACAGTGAACACAGTTTTAACTATATATTAAAGTTCAATGAATCTCAGCTAAGTAATAGGAAGAGTCCATAACAGGATTACAAATATTTTTGTATTTTAAAATGTTGTCCTATTTATATATTTTAAAAGTATTTTGTCAGACAATAAACACTTTAGGTCAGAACTGACAATTTAAATATATATGTGGAAGCATAACTATGAGTGTTGGAATGATTTTCCTTTCCTGTATGACATGATAATGTTTTGGGGTTTTTTCAAAAGATGGACAGTATGGGCTTAAAATCAGCATTCTTGAGCCAAAGTAATCCCTCCAGCTAGTAGAATTCACAACAGGGGCCTTTAAGTTTCAAAGAACTCATCAAAGGTACTTCAAAGAAAAATTTCTGCCTAAACCTTGGACTGGAAAGTGCTTTCATGGATTCACAATAATTAGCTCTTTCTTCTGAAGCTGGTCATGACACTTGTCTTTAAATGAGGTTCTAATCATAGCTTCACAAGTATAAAAGGTTCTTGTGAGAGTTTGTCACTACCCAAAGCTTGAATGATTTTCTCTGACAAAATGGGGAAGGAATTTTCTGTTACTAACTCTCTCTTTGCAAGTCTCCTGACTATGATCTATGACATAGCTTAGACCACGTCAAACTGATGGTGGGCAATGCTTACTTCTGAATCCATCTCAGGGTTTGACACACCTCAGCTGTGTTAACTTACCAGGGGCAGAAGCATTAAAACTTTTGAGACTTTAGAAAAAAATTAAGGCCACAAAGATTTAGAATTTCTAAGCTTTAGGCTGGAAACAATTAATAACCTCTCTCCTGCTTGTAATTCTAGTCCTGAATATTCCTTCCAATCACCCTGTTTCAACAGAATGGAATTCTCTTTGTAGACATTTCCTTGGGATTATCATGAGAACTGTTATTAGTTAAGCACTGTCCCTGAATATCAATAGTTCTTTTCACTAAATACATAAGAACTGCTCTATTGGCTCACAACAAAGCTTTATTTCACCTATTTAATTCTTTCTTGATCACAATCTAAAGGAAAAACTAAAGGAAAAGATATTAAGAAACACGGCAAATACAGTGTTATAGATCACAGACTTAGTAACTGATGTAATCACAATATTTTTGACAGACACACACTTACAGCTACCATAGTCAATGTTTAAAATACTTCTTGAAATAAATATTATACCTAACCCCATTTTTAAATAGATAACAATGACTTCCTTCTTCTGAATCTGCCTAGTCCTTTCAAAAATCTATTTACAGTTCTATTGTCTGCAACGTTTGGCATTCATGAGCTCCACCGTGTAATTATACATCATACACAAGTTAACCAATTTTGTTTGCTCTAAATTTCTTGGTTGATAATTTCAGCCATCCATTTTTGTTGTTGCTTTTATTATGACAGATACATAATGATTTTGTATTCAGTTTCCATTTTTTTTTCACAGAACTCTCATACCCATCACTATCAGTCTCTTTTCCTGAGGTTTCCAAACTAAATCTGTGCCCTGTTCCATGTTATCGTTCATCTTTTTTGCTTATCCACTCCATGCAAAGTATTTATTAACACTGAATTTCCTCTTCTGTTTTATCATTCAGCATTATGAAATATACTTTCACTTCAGCAGCCATGTTTAAAATTAGTGATCACAAATTTGTACGAAATTGTACATCATGTGCAAACCTTATCCATCACTATTCACCATATTCTTCTATCTGATATGGATATACTAATCATGCGTCTCAGCAGTTATTCTGGTGGGGTTCCAGAATTGGCAAACTACACTGAAAATAATTCTCCTATCTTCTTGTTTGTTTCTTTCTTCACAGAAGGATCAGTTCTCTTAGCTCATCTACAGGTTTTGTCTGGGACAGAATTAATTTTCTTCATAGAAATGCTTATACAACATCAAGTGTCAAGTGCTTCTCATGCTGCCCCACCAGCAAGTAGGCTGGGGGTGTGCAAGAAGTTGGGAGGGGACATAGCTGGGGCAGATGATCTCAACTGACCAAAGGGATAGATATCTCATAGCATATGGTGTCATGCTCAGCAATAAAAGCTATGAGGAATAAGGAGGAAGAGGTGGACATTCAAAGTGATGGCATTTTCCTTCCCAAGTAACCATTATGTGTGATGGAGTCCTGCTTACCTGGAGATGGCTGAATGTCAGCCTGCTGATGGGAAGTAATGAATGAATTCCTTATTTTGCTTTGTTTGCACATGGAGCTTTTGCTTTACCTATTAAACTGTCTTTATCTCACACTTCTACATTTCTAGTTCTCTCCCCCATCCCACTGAAGGTGGGAGAGCAAGTGGCTGTGTGGGGCTGAGAACTGAGCCACAACAGCTCATTAGAATTTTATCTTTTTAGGATCAATTGTTGTAAGATCCTTCTGAAAGATTTTTGAAATCACCTTTATCCACAAGTTCACTGATTCTTTAAAGATTAATGAATCTATGAGGCATGCACAAAAGTGGCATGTGTTCTTCTTCCATATACCAGTTTTATTCATATGCATGCAATTTGTTTTTCTTGTTTGCACCAATGCATGACAGTGGTCTACAAAGTTCTTTTTAATAATGCGTTACAAAAGTCACCTTCTCTTTCTTTGGTATCAAGGATGATTTGAACCATAGCATGATTTAATGCACTAATTCAGAGATTGGAGATTCATATCTGAGATTCAGAGATTCACAACTGAGTCTTTGATGATTTTATGAATACGAACCATAACATATTCAAAGATTTCATATCTGAGTTTCTCAAAAGTGCCTTTAGAACTGATTGAGTACCATCTAGATTGAGCTGGATAGCAGGATTCTAGCTCCACAAGGCTTTTTAAATTGTGGCTATCCTGTTTTGCATTATTCATTAACTTCATTATATGTTTGAATGACCTTCTTGCCTAATAGTCATTTATGCATGATACCCTAAAACATCTTGTTACAAGCTGTAGTAATACCTATAACACTTGCAAAAAACACTGTTTTGCTCTGACAGGAAAAATACAGTTTTTTGAATCAATATCTGTATTTTTTCTCCAGACAAAACAGAAAACCATAGACAACATGCAAGAATTCATGCTTTTACACTTTTGAAATCCATTTTAGCTATTCATACTTCACCTGTAGTTTATTAGATCCAATATACTGTGATTAAATCTATATGACAGATAATTGTTGCTAACATTTCACATATCAGGCAGTAAATTCTCCACTGATGGAGTTATGCCACTGCAACCTGGCCCCATCAGTACAGGCTCATTTCCATTTGTGACAGATTAAAGTCTTTGGAAGCCTGGAAACTTCAAAGACCATAACACCAAGATGCACAGCATTATGGATGCATAGATTCAGGAAAAGGCTGTTTTATCAAAGCCACGGGGTAATTAATGCAAATCTCTAGACTTTCAAGCAGGTAAATAAGCATGAAAACCTCACCCATTTTTTTCAAAATTGCATATATTGGTTTGGTTTGTTTCCAGAAGCTGATGAGGAAGCCTAAAAATATGGTCTTTGTCAGGAATAAGACACAGATACATTTTCTAGACAGTGAACTATATTGTAAGTGCTATGTAAATACAAAAAATATTAATTAGAATGAAGTTGGAGGGAAAGCTGAAGTTTAAGAAATGGTTTTAAGAGAATGAAACATGACGTCATGAATGTCTAATCAATAAGTAGCAAGCAAGAGACTTGAGACATTAATGTGATACCTGTCTGAAGTCAAAACTGTGACTCCTTTTATTACTTAATGAAATGGTATAGCAGTGACTAAATGATGAACACAAAATGGGTTTATCTATTATGTTTTAAATATTATCCTTATAATTTTGCCTACAAACATAAGAAAGTGATACCACAAACGTTTTCAGAAGAAAGAATTTCCAAAACCTAATTCACTTTGAAACAAGATATTTTTTTGTGGCATATGTGGAAAAGGATTATTGCACACCTGTGGTTATTGACAATTGTCAATAACACATTTTGCCTCCTGGGAAAAATCACATTCCCTCAGAATTTCCCAGTTTTTTTTTATGTTTGGTTTCACCTCACTTTTAATAGAGTTACCAGAGGCAGAGAGTCAAGATACAAACCTTACAGCCTCTGACAACCCTTCTTGGAAGATGTGTGTCACTTCAACATTCATCTGAAGGGAGGGAGCCAAGAAAGTATAATTTAAATAAAATTTAGTATATGCTAGAAAAAAAAAAAAGCATATTTTGATAGAAAAGGAAACTCCAACACTAACATTCAACTTTGTTTCTAGAAAGTTTAAATGTCTTTTTATTTGAAGTCACTGCTAAAAATACATCACTGGATTCATCAAAATGTTTCAGGCCTGACAGACATGGGCTAATAACTGAAAAATAAAAGCCCATCTGTTTCCTTAGTGCACATCTAAGGATTGTAAAAGGATTCTTTTAAATATTTTGTTTTACACTGATCATGAAAATAACTTTTTTTTCTTATCAATTATATCATTCCATCATTGGATAGATTGTTGGTGTGTTCGTCTTATCTCATATAACAGATGGGTAGCTATCTTATAGTCCAGATTATTTCTTGCAAAGCCTTATTTTATTCTTTTAATTTTATCTCCTTTTTTTTTCCCATACTAATGAAGTTTTCAGTGTTCCTCTGTGAAAGATCTCTATTCACATAACAGGAATTAGACAAATTTATGACCAAGTTCCAAGAGAGATCCTGATTTTCACAAACAGGTTTCTATGGTGATACTTTTTACACATCTTTTCATAAGCTTTACACTACCCTTTGTCATGTTAATCTCCTAAAATATATTTAAATAAAGTTCCATAATAGCTGTGTTTGGAGTTTGGTCAAAGTCCATATTTTTTGTTTACTTGTTGGGGTTTTCTTCTTCTCTAAAAACCATGTATTTCACAGCTTGGCTTTGTTTGCTCATTCTGTTAATATATAATCTTCTTTAAATAAGCTTTATGCATAGGTTTCCATCAGAGGCTTTTCTAATTTACTGGCCATCTTTTGCTGATTTGCATTTCTAGTAGCTAATAGTATTTTGCCAATATAAATAATTTCACATGATAAAGATTTCAGTTGTAAATAATTTAGCCTTGCAAAATAGTAACTAGAAGTTTGTATACTTATATGCTTAATAGAAATTGACACATTTTAACTGGTCTCTCTGTTTGCAGGTGTTTTACCTACACATAATGATATTTCTAAAATGTATAATGATCTTTATACTTATTGAGCAAAATCTCAAAATTTTTTTTCCTATAATCAGAAGAAAGATCTGTTTCAAGTCCTCAAAGCCATGGAACTGCTTACACATCAGAAATCAGGAGTGACAAATCATGAGTCATGAATCAAGATTAAGTCATGTGATCAGAATAAGGCTGAAGAGAAGGCATTAAAAAGATACTTCCATTTGTCTATCATGTCTATAAATGGATTTTAGAGGTATGTTCTCACCAGCTAGTAGCTTCCTTATTTCAATTAAAGCTGCTGTTGGATGTTTCTGGAATGTGTAATTTTGTGGTACAGCAATAAGGGTTGAAAGGGGTTGAGGGCCTAGGCAGAGATCAAGGAGAGCTTCTGCTGTACTCAATCATAACTCTTTCAACACTGTTCCAGACCCTGCACACTCATATAACTTCTCAGTAAAAATACCACCAATGCATTATAATCCCTGCCTCCTAAGCAAAGCTTACTGAGATTCAGATTAATGGTAACTCCTTTAACCTCACTGTAAGGTTTATAAGTAAAAGGTTTTGTTAGACTCATCCCTCATGTGAGGGAAAACAACATTTTTAGTCTTCCAGTCTTCATTGTAGGGGAACCCTCTGATAAAAGGTGTTTCTGCATACATAGGTTTGCAGAATTTTTGCAGATGGTGTCATGATCATAGGATGGCTTCAGAACATAGATAGACTTTCCAATACTCTCTTAGACTCCATATCAACACTGAAAAATAATAAGGCTTTTGGGCAGGAAACAAGACAGACAGCACAGTAGCCCATGCCTTTCCCTGGAAGGTGCAGTGTCCATTCTTTGGTCTCAACCAGAAATTTTTCAGGGTCACAATGTTCTGATATTGTCTTATCTGTCTATTAAATGAAAAATATCAGTCCATGATGTCAAATAAAAAAGTCTTAGGACTCTGACACTACAAAAACTGTTGAAAAATGTTACCTGCTCAGGTTTCAGTTCAGTGGCTGTGACTATCATGTGTATCTGGGATTCATCTTCCTGGCTTTAGCCCTCTGAAAAGTAAGCATTGACACTAGGAGAGCTGAGTTAAATCAAGAAACACTTGAAAGAAATAGGTATTTCCGGATAGTGATTCACCTGACCGTAAAATAGAATCATAGAATCACTTTGGTTGGAAATGACCTTTAAGATCATCAAGTCCAACCTTTAACCTAACCCTGCCATCCCAGCACTAAACCATGTCCCTAAGCACCTCATCTATCTTTCTTTTAAATACCTCCAGGGATGAGGACTCTACCACCTCCCTGGGCAGCCCATTCGGTGAAGCACCATTTTGGTGAAGAAGTTTTTCCTAATGTCTAGCCTAAACCTGCCCTGGCACAGCTTCAAACCATTCCCCCTCGTCCTATCATCTGTTGCCAGGGAGAAGAGGCTGACCCCCGCCTCACTACAGCCTCCTTTCAGGTAGTTGTAGAGGGCGATAAGGTCTCCCCTCAGCCTCCTCTTCTCCAGGCTAAACAACCCCAGTTCCCTCAGCCGCTCCTCGTATGTCTTGTGTTCTAGACCCCTCACAATGTTGTCCTGAAGATGTCTTTCGCTCTTACTCCTTTGTTTATCAGATAATGACCTGAGACTACATGCTTAATTCTGTCCATTTACTAGGTGAGATTCATATGCTTACCTTCATATGTTATGTGACCTTTATCACTCTACACATTCTTATATTGCATATTCCTTAGGGGGAGGAGAAAATTATCCTCTTATAACTTACATGAAACTGAAACAAAGACTGTATTTAAAAATTTGCTGTACTGAACTAATCAGAAGTAGATTTCATTAATCCCTTCTCAGCATTCTGTTTATGATAGTGTCCTTCATCTGATCACAAATAGGTATTATAAACTATTTAGATACAGAAGATTTTTTCTTATATTTAACTGATCACTCCTTTCTGCCACTTTTTTTGGCTATTAAAACTTCCAGATGATTTTAAATTGTACCATGATTCATACAGCTTTTTGGAAATTACTGCTTCCTTTATTCCATCTTCAGCAATCAGTTTTATGTTATGCATTCCTTTTAATAAGCTGATTCATGCCAGGTGCCAGTTTTTCTCATCTTCTTTTAAGAAACCAAATGACAAAGAACGTTAATGATGAAAAACTGCACCACTGGGAGGTCAAAGAGTTCATTTTCTGACACAGACTCATTAGATGATGTGGCACACACCAAGGGTGGCATTGATTACCATAGCCTCTGTACTCTTAAAGGTTAATGATCAGGATAATTAGCTGACCTATTGGAACCAGATAACATTCAATTGAGGTAAGTGACAGGTGACTGTAGTTATTAAAATAGACCAAAACCAGATTCTCTGACATTGCCACTTACTTATTAAAAATTGCCTGTAAAAGAAATTATTGCAAACATCATCTGTCTCTTTTAGGAAGCTCTAGCTTAACATTTCCTGTTTCCTCTATTTTATCAATACCCTATTGACCCAAATATATTGTCTGTAAATAAGATTAGAGAGACAGAGGTTGAGGAACAGATGCTCTGGTAGAAATTTTAAAATATAGTTGGTCACATATTACAAACCGTAACAGGGGTGTTTAAAAGCAACCCATTTGTTTGTTTATTTTGACAGCATTATTATACAACCAGGGTGAGTTTTTATAGCAGCAGTCCCATGAGAAAACTATCTTTATCACATTCTATTTGAATCCATTGTGTGGCTGGGAAAGGGGTTGTTTCTTTTGCTTCAGGTTTAGGAATTTTAAATTGGAGACAAGCAAAAGTAAGTATGGGAGATGTTTGGTAAATATTGTCCTACATCACAAGAACAAGCACATTCTTGACACTTAAGAGATTTGATTCAGAAAACTCATTGGCCCTATGTAATTGGACAACATGTCTGAGCTCCGGAGGATCCCTGTGCTATTGTTTTTTTTGTTTTGTTTTGATGATGCTCCTGCACTGTGTTAGTGTAGACAGTGCAAGAAGATCTGCATATGTCATGTCTTTTTGCACTCTACCTGATGTAACTGCAAAATTGGACAAGAAAGACATAAAAACCTATCCTTACTTATGAGACAGAGATATCCCAATATTTCAAGAAGTCTTATTATCAAATTCCTGGAAGAAACAGCACATTGGGGGTTGGACTAGATTACCTCTAGGGGTCCCTTCCAACCCAAAACATTCTATGATTCTATGATATGTAGAAACACAGACCTAGGAGGGAAAGCCAGGATGATTGAAGTTGGTCCCATCTATGAGATGGGACTTCAGAAGAGTCAACAAGATCACATATTCTTGCCCTGTTTCACATATGGAGAGTTACAAAATGCTCTCCCCATAGTATTTAGGATCTTTAGTACATGAAGGCCAAGAATCTAGGAAAAACCAGGTAATGCTAAAGATTATATCAGGAATAGTTTTGGTCTCTGAAATTTCAGGGAATCTAGGACCTGGAGATGTCTCCGCTTCACCTTAACAAAAGGAAGAACAGATCCTGTGAATATAAATAAGGAAAAATCTGTTCCCTAATATGAAATCAAATGGCTCTTTAGCCCTGAAAATATAAGAAAAAGACATCTGAGATTTTTTTCAATATGAGCACAGTCACAGCACACTAATCAACATTTCCTTTCTAACTACAGATGCTTCAGAGGAAGACCAAAAAAGCCCTGTGAGCCAAGAAAGGGAAATTCTTGTCCCAGGCAGATTCTTATTCATTGGCAATTGGATAATTAATTAAACACAAGCCAAAAGGATCTACAGTTTCTCAGGGATTTCAAGAAATAATTAGCATAGCTGTCTTTTTAGGATCGCACTTTCACTTAGGTTACAGTTTTACTGGTTTGTTTTCTTGGTATATACAGTAATGTTATGTTTTCATAATTTTTTATGAGGAATGTTTGGTATCATTTCTTAAAGACAAGACTAAGCTTATACAGCAAATTAAGCAAGGATAGGGAATGTTCGTGGTTGCTGGAACATGATCATCTGAACTGTTAAACTGTTAGGACTATTGTGGCACAGTTGTGGCCAGTGCTAATTATCACTTTTCTAAAGCACTTCTGTGCATGTTTCTGCAGCTAACACAGGCCGTGGACCATTTCCAAAAGTCAGTTTGCATGTGACCACACTGTTTTGTGTATAAAAATGTTCAATATTGCTATCAGACTCTTCTGTGTCAGCTGGCCTCAGTGCTATAGAACAGTCCAAGATGTGCTATAATTTGCTAATAAGGACTCTGGCTGATCTCATATGAAAGATACATCCTTTTCATCAAGGACAATTTGTTTCTAATTCTGGCATGTTTTATCCAGGGCATGGTAATGTTTCTGATGACTGCAATGATAAAATCCAGAGAAACAAGAATGATCTGAGATTTCACTATCTAGCCGATGAGGAAAGACTGAAAATCCTGGGTTAATTGTTTCTGCTGAAGGAGAATTCCAACGTCTAAACTTGCAAATCTTTGTGGCAAAGTAGGAGGAAATGCATTTTTCAGGGCTGATGAGGTTAGGACAAGAAGTAATGAGCATATGTAACAGTGAGGGAGATTTACATCAGATATTATGAAAAGCAAAGTAAGTAGAAGGATTTTGGTGGCACTAAAATAGACCACTTTGCTGAACGTTCATTCCTGTAACATTTTAAGAAAAGCTGCAGAAAACATTAAGAAATATTTATTTGATAAAACATTAGACAAAGAAACAATGTAAAATGCACTGAATGTGCTTTCTAATGCAATTTCATTAGAATTTTCTGATCATAACTACATATAACAAAAAAGCAACCATTAAATATTTGACACCATCAGAGATTTTTATTTTGTTGAAAAAATACAATAAAACTGAAAATCTTTTGTTATTATTTATTGAGTGTAAGTATACTTTTGCTTCAGTATTAAGTCATGGCTGATGAGGGAGGTGAAGAAAATAAAAAGTATTTTTTAAAATTAAATTTTATACCACATTTTTGCACATATCCTAAATGTGAACAAGTACAAGAATAATGACAGGGTTTTTTCCCCCTTCTTCTGCATAACACTAAATTTAATTGGGTTCTGTCATCATTGTTCTAATGACTTTCAAATTAATTCCTTTTCCACATCTTAATACTCTAGGAAAAGGACTCCTGTTTCATTACTATGCTTTCTTGCTCAGTTTCTTTGGTTTTGCTGACTGCTTTATAAAAAGAAGCTAGAAATTCCACAATTTCTAGCTTCTAATTTCCCTAATTTCACATTCAGTCAAAGAGATTGTTTTACCACATAAAGTCTGCTATAATAAAGGAGAAAGCAACCTTATTTCCCCTCCCCTGGTCTAAATTTTTATTTCGTTACACTAAATCTGGCTTGACTGTTTATAACAGCTGCTCCACATTTCCTTTCTTCAAGTACTGCAAGCTATAAAGCTTCATTCTAGGATCTTAATGCAGTCAGTCATCTACCTAGTAAAATAAAGAAGACTAATGAATCTTCCCCATATAAAGCTTCATTTAGCTGGGCTTGACAATACAGCAGTATTGCTCACAGATATGTGAACAAGCAACTGGAATACCTGAAGCCATATACCTTTAAGTAGCTCACAGTAGGTCATGTATAAGAAAAGGATTACAACAGTAGAAGGAAAAGCAAGAGGTTTTGCCTCAGGCTACCTCTGGGGCATTTGAAGTAATGTAATTCTACCAGGACCAGCATGGTGAAACGTATATTGCAACAATAGCTGCTCATAAAATAGTTGTAGAGATTAAATGTCTTCTAAATGCTACATTTTAATTGGAATGTGATTAGCCCGAAGGCATAAAAGTATGTCTAATATATTTTTTCTTTTAACAGTTTAATAAATAGTTACAGAAAATAATAATGAGAATTTCATAGCTATTAAAAAGCAGTTAACTTCCTTAGTTTTCTCTTCTGACAAAAAAATTACAGAATCAAAGTTTTAAGCTGGTATAGAAAATTGCTTTTAACTCACTATCTCACAACTGATTGAAGCTGAATACTGAAGATATTAATTCAATTGAGTATTTTTGGTATACATGCAGAAACTTTGCAAAACGAACCATATGCAACTGCAAATATATATGTCCAAAAGAATATTCTCTTTTGCATGAAATGGCAGGATACAATTTTTAAATAGGAGAACACTGTTAATCTGAATAGTTTCTTGAATAAATGCATTTTAAATATTTAGGAAGAAGCATTTCTTTTTTTTTTTTTCTTTCTCATTTCCCTCCCCCAAAAGTGGTTCTCTGAATCTCTTCTCTGAGAGGAAAAAATAGATAGAAAACCACTTTTGGCTCCTCAGTAATGAATGAGCCACAGTGACCTTGGTGCCAAAGTAAATTGTACAGCTTTGTGCAATCCTTTTTCTTGTTTTCTTCTGCATTTTACATAAGCTATGCAAATTAAATGACATTTTAAAAAAAATTAAGACTCAAGAATTAGCTTTATGAATTAAAAAATAGTCTTTTCTATGTCAAGCTTAATACCAATATAGACAGTCACTTTAGCAATTTGTCTGGCATGTAACTGTGAAACTCTTGATATGCTTGAAGGGACTATTTTTCAGACGTTTTGTCTGTAATAATATTAAACATAAAGATTATAAATTCTGTGGAACTAAGGGGACCTTCCAGACCTACTAGATCTCTAGGAAGCTGGGTCCAGTTGTGATTGCCATCCAGATCTAATCCATTAATTCCTGTGGGATGATAAAAAAAAAAAAATCATTTTCCTTTTTCTGTGGCTCCAAACAGACTCTAACTGTTAGGCCAACTTCTGTCTCATCGACAGAAAGAAGGAACAGAATAAAATTTACTCCTGGTTCTTGTTTTAGAACAGTAATTATCACTATAAAATGATTCCTTCTTTTAGGGAGGAAAGGGCTCAATAAGTTAACTTTTATTAATGATTGATGTCTTTGTGCATCTGAAATATCAGCATAATCAAGACTAAGTTTCTGTGACAGCCTTCATCCCTAATTTTGTTCATGCTGCTTTGTGTCAGACCTAAGATGATTTCCTAAAGGGCACTGCCTCATTCAGACAGTTTGAATTCCAACTCAAGGACACAAATTTTTTCTTCCAGTATGGTGCTATTGATAAATTCCTTAACGATTCTTTCAGCCTTGTCTTGGTTATTTGTTTGTTTGGGGGTTTTTTTTGTGCTTGTATGTTTGATTTTACTCTAGACCTCCCTAAATACACTGTCATATTTTAAGGCAAACATAGACTTTATATTTCCAGCATAGTTCCCCTGTAAGTTCACTTAACTTGCTTTCACACCTGTGCTATTGCTAATTGCTAGTTTACCTCCCTGGCTATAAACATTTATAGTCTACAATTACTCTGTGCACTAATTAACTTGAATAGCTGGTTTGGGGCAAGGGAAGAAGTCAATGGGAAAATACATAACCTTGTTTTCTAGCATTGGAAATATACAGTCTTCCTGCAACATTAAGACAGTATATCTATTCTGATTTTCTGAAATTAATTATCAGAGCCGCCTTTTTTTGTTTTTTAAGCTAGTCCAGTTAGGTAAGTTGAGATATCCATGAAAGACATAATGCTTGCAATTTGCATAGCACATAACAGTGAAAGCTTTCTTGAAATCTGTAAAAATATTTTATTAGAGTGCAAAAACTAAAAACTTTAATCCTTGACTGAACTAAGTGGTAGAGTGGGAAACAGATTTCTGTTATGAACGTTAATTAGGTTATAAGGAGTTTTCAAAACTCTTGTTTCATTGGCAATTGGAAAATATGAACAGCTTTGCGAAATGCAATTTCTGTGAAGAGTGAAATATACTCTTGCGGATCTTGAGGTCTCCTCTGTCCTTCAGTCTGTGAAAGAGGATATTTAAGCTTTTACTGTGAGGAACCTTTAACTTGGACTCATTAATCTTTGTTTTATTTTGTCACTTAAACACTTCATTCACCCTAGACCGTTGCAGCTCCCGTTCAGATTGCCTAGGTGATGTTGTCTCACTAAGATGCCTGTAGCAGAACCTGAATGTACTGTCCTGAATTCTCTCTCACATGCTCCATGCTGTAAGGATCAAATATGCATCTGCCTTGCATCTGCCTTATAGCTTTTTCAGATTGCTGGTCTGGGTTAATAAGCTTTCAAGATCATGTAAATCAAGCTAACTGTGAGGAACATTAAGGAACATGATTCTAAAGCAACCTTACTTTGACAAAACCTTTTCCGTAATTCAGTTTTCTATTTTCCATGCTTTTTCTCCTTCTTTTTTTGTTTGCTTTCTTCCCCGAGTAGCAAGAGAATGTAAGGTTCACATAATAGTTTTGTAAATTTCTAATCAAAGAAAAGTTTAGATTATTTGTTAAGAAAAGGTAATGAAAACTGAAGCAGCAGCTCCTTAGACTTTGTGGGAATTCCTATTAGTATTTGCAAATTATAAAGGTACATTTGCAAGGAGGAAAGCTTAATTCCCTTGTCATCCTCTGCTCCATTGTCCTCCTGAGACTCATACTATCCCTCATTAACTTCAGTATGCCTTCATAATTATCATATTTGCAGGGTGCTTTGATGCCTTTGACCTCCACGTACTCATACAATCTCTTTTTCTGGTGTACAATGCTATATGACACCATGTCTTGGGACCGTCTTGAAAATTTCTTTCTGAAACATCAGTATCTGGTTCTGCCTACCTGGCCTCCAGCAATATTTTTTGTTTCATGACTGAGAATTTGTATTTTTTCATCTATTCATAGTTCACAATGTATTTGTTAACTCATGTCCTTAATAATGCGACTGATGTTTTTTGTGATCTTTTATTCAAGTTCTGTTCAGTGCTTTTTCCTGGATGACTTTGTCCACAGCTCATTTGCACCCTTATTCTTCGATTATAATTATAATTTGCAAATTATATATATTATATATATAATTATAATTTGCACCTGAAATAGTTCTTCTTTGACATTGCCTTTTGTTTTTCATTTATGAAGTGTGCCTTTTAGGCACTTCAGAACAGATCTGTGGGAACTTTCAGAAGGGGTTTAGGGTCTAATAAGGTTATCATTCCAAAATGAAATTTCCTGGTACTCATTCCTTTTATTTTATTTCTTACTCTACACACACATTGGGGTAGTGACCTCCTGTCAACCATGGCCTAGACTTCATTTTGGACCAGCCATTTTATTTCTTAGTTATAACAGTTTATGTCATGTAACTCTTTGTAACTGAAACTTGTCCCCTTTGTGAGGACTTAATCAACATTTTCTCTATGGGTGCAATATAATATTATAAATCTTTCTGCAGACAGAGGGCACATAGTGTGATACTGACCAAAAATTAGTTCCTACATGTTTGGAAAAACATGAGCTCAATTATTAATTATAGTCATTAAAACAAAAATGTACAATTAGTGGAAGCAGTAACAAACATAAATCAGATTAAAACCCTCTGCAAAATAATCAAACATTTAATATTCTCTTTTTCTATTTCTGTAGCTTTCACCTTTCACAAGAATATTTCTCTCCATCCTTCAAACTTGGCTGATTTTTTTCAGGACAAAGCATCTCTGTTTTGCTAGACTTCTTTTTTATAGGGAAGGTTTTCAAACTGGTTCACATCATAAAACAAATATGACTGGTAGTTCCACTTCACCAGACATCAACACTGGCACAAATGTTTACATTTTCCTTGGATAGCCAGATTGGTCACTAAGGAGTTGAAAATATCTGCATCTATAGCCTACTGAAGTCTTTCACTATCAGAGAAAACTAACAATCTGTGACTCCATAGAGTTACTACCTACTTAGGTATAGTATCGTATCACAATTAGTTGCAAAATACATACAAATAAAGTGTTTCCTTTGCTTTATATCATCTTGAATTTATTAGAAGATGTCAAACTGTTTAATACGGTTGAATCATATTAATTTTGCTTATTGTTACTTAACTGCAGAAAAAGACAAAGAAAATATAGTCATTGTTTAAAGAAGAACCCCAAGAGCTGCTAGGATAAAATAACCACAATTTTTGTTTTGAGAATTAATGTGCTTTTCTTAATTTTTAGTATGACTTTTTATTTCCATTATTATAGAGGAGAAAATGGGTTAAAAGCCTTTGAAAAAAATCATCAGTTATTTAAAAAAAACTAGTGTGATCCTGATATATAATTCTGTATCATATGGGGTGGGTCATCTAACTGAATAAAAAGGGTAAGTAGTTCAGGTAAATACCCTACCCTTTTCTATTCAGCATAAAATTATAATGAAGGAAGTTCTATAGGTCTCAGGAAATATTGATACTTTTTTGGCAAATAAATTGACCATGAGAAAACAACAACAACATTACTGCTATTTGAACTACATAAAAAGAGGAATTATGGTCCCACACAACATTCTTGCTACTAAATTGGAGACATATGGGTTTCTCAGATGGGCTGTTAGATGGATAAGAAATTGGCTGGATGGCCATGTCCAAACAGTAACACTCAATGGTCGAATATCCAAGTGGGAGCCAGTTACAAGTGGTGTCCCTCAAGGGTCCATACTGGGACCAATACTATTTAATCTTCATCAGTGACATAGATAGTGGGTTTGAGTGTACCCTCTGCAAGTTTGCAGGTGACACCAAGATGCATGGTGCGGTTCATTTACTAGAGGGAAGAGATGCCATCCAGAGGGACTTTGAAAGGCTTCAATGAACCTCATGAAGTTCAACAAGGTCAAGTGCAAGGTCCTGTACCTGGGCTGGGGCAATACATGGTATCAGTACAGACTGGGGGATGAATAGATTGAGAGCAGCCCTTGTGAAGAAGGACTTGGCGGTACTGGTGGATGAAAAATTGCACATAAGCCAGTAATATGTTCTTGCAGCCCAGAAAGCCAAACAGATCCTGGGCTGTACAAAAAGAAGAATGGCCAGCCGGTTGAGGGAGGTAATCCCCCTCTTCTACTCCAGTCTTCTGAGACCCCACCTGGAATCCTGCGTCCAGCTCTGGGGCCCTCAGTGCAAGAAAATTGTGAACCTGTTGGAGCAGGTCAAGAGGAGGGCCACAAAAATTATCAGAGCTGGACTATCTCTCCTATGAAGAAAGGCTGAGAGAGCTGTGATTGTTTAGTCTGGAGAAGAGAAGACTCTGGGGAGACCTTATTGAAGACTTTCAATACTTAAAGGACACTTATAAGCAAGATAGAGAGACACTTTTTACCAGGGCCTGTAGTCACAGGACAAAGGGCAATGTTTTAAACTGAAAGACAGTAGATTTAGATTGGACACAAGGAAGAAATTTTTGATGATGAGGGTGGTGATACGCTGGAACAGGTTGCCCAGAGAAGCTGTGGCTGCCCCATCACTGGTAATGTTCAAGGACAGGTTGGATGGCACTTTGAGGAACCTGATCTAGTGAAAGATTTCCACCCCATGGCACAGGTGGTTGGACTAGAAGATTATAGAATCATCAAATCATAGAATGGTTTGGGTTGGACTGGTTATTTCCATCCCAAAGCATTCTATGTTAGTACAGAATTTGAAACCAAGTTTCCTAAACAAGGGCAATTGCTACAGCTCATTTATAATTTTGTACTAACATAGAATGCTTTGGGCTGGAAAGGATCCTTAAAAATGATCTTTAAGTGTCCTTTCCAACCCAAACCATTCTATTATGTGATGGTTCCATGACTTAGGAATGATTAGGAAATCCCACAGGAAATATGTAAATGAGAATCTGAATATTGAACTGCAACACACAACTGTTGTTCTGTGATACGGAAACAAAGTTTTGAACCAAAACTGTAGCAATAACCCTTGTTCAGATAATTTAGTATCAAATTTTGTATTTACAACATTTAATATTATCTAGAACAATGCCAAGTACAATTGGTAGCTACTGATACTTCTTATAGTTTATTAAGATTTATGGGATTAATATATTTATATGTCTCCAAAGGCTAGCAAAACCAAATAAAAATAGTACTGTGTTTCACCAGCACCCTGGTCGCATTTCTGTGTGAGCACTGAAAAGGTAAAAATTAACAATAGACATTCAACTCTCTCAGTAGGAACCTTTTTGTGGTTGCCTTAATTTATTTTCATCCTTTCTGATGTGTTGGGAATATCTGCAATGCAGATTATAGATTTAAATATTTTTCAGAAAAATGTATATTTACATATAATATACATTATTGTTTAAATCCTTTTAAGTCCTTTACACTTCCTATTCCAAATCAAAACAGTGTGGTGCTTATCAAAACCAAATGAATCACTGAATGTAAAGTTAATCTGTTTAACTGTACATGAGAGAAACAAACCCATAAAACTTGCATATATCCTGTACTACATACTATCATACTATTCCTAAAAGACCGGACATGACAATTATTGCTTTGAATAGATGGCACTTCTGTCATTTTAAGTTCATCGGATCTGGCAATGTTGTTAAAATTGTCATACAATATGTTTTAAATTTAAGACACAAAGACAAAAGTGAGAATGCTAGTTTTCTCAGTTAACAAAACTGCAAGAAATAGATTATAATGGTGACAATTTATTAAGAAACCCAACCACTGAAAATTCAAAGCCATGAAAGTCCATTCCAGTTTGTAAATAATATGAAAATAACACCTATTTTACAAAAATTTTTTTAAAAAATCCATTTATTTATATATGTATCAGACAGCTTTCATTTGTTATTAAACAGTGGTTTGGAACTGAAAGTTCTAATTTTCTCTGTTCTTTGTTCCAAAATGGCTGCACTTGATTATGAGTAAAATTTATAACATTGCTGGGTATATTTGGTGCATCAATAGGAAGAGAAAGTGAGTAACTGATCAATTTATTAAACCAAGACCAAAAATGTGAATATGCTGTGTTGTCAGTGGATCAAACAGCACAGGATATATAAATCTATGGCAGAAGGCACAGAGTTCTGTTGTTATTATATCACTGATGTTATTTCTTTTGCTGCTCTTTTACTCGCATCATTCCCCCTGGGTCCCAGAGTCTTCATGGTTCATTTTCTGTTGATTCTCAATACTACTTCCAGGAATTGGAAATATGAAGAAATATTCAGAAGTGAGCAACAAGCAGTCAGAAGCAAGTAAATTCTTTATGATGTAAGTAACTTGAAAAGATTTATGGCAATGTGCTTTATATTATATTAGAATTCTTCACTTAGCTCAGCCCTGAGTTCCATTTCATATATTTTACAAGGCTTGCAGTTTATCTGTTCATATCAGTAGACCTTTTTATTTAATTTTCTCAGACACTTTGACATTTAATAGGACTGAATAATGAGAGCTTCCCACAATGGATATGCTGTGGTTATTTATGTTCTCCATAAACATACAGTTTGGCTGTTAAAGTATTCTTTGAAGCACCCTCAAAATGCATGACAGGCATACACAGTTATGGTTTTCTTCCTTTTTTTCAGGTCTAAATCTTCTCATAACAACAGATAAACCCCATGCTCAGCCAGATTTTTGAGAATTGTAATGCAAGGCTAACACCTTCTGAAATTTTCTTTACTAACCTTAATCAATTTTAAATGTGTAAAGGTCTCATGAAATTGCCATTGACATAATAAAGCCTTTTCCACTACTGATTTTCTCAGAGCGGTGTTCCACACAGCTAGTAAATAGCCAATGAGAACAAAATTCTGTAGTGACCCAAACAACATCTGTAACAACAAATCAATAACACTTTCAATTTAGCTTTATTTAGAACAGCAGGACATTCATTTAAGAGCAGTAATTTACAGCAGAAACTTTACTGTAGACAATGTTTGGAAACATTGTATATACATATGCACAGGCACACATAAATATATGGAGGCATACATGTGTATATATATATATATATATATATATATATACCTACTTTTTATGTAAATATATCATACAAATCAAAAGCCTTAGTAGTCAAAATAATTGGCCAAAGTTTTAATCAGTTAAAATGCATCTGGCAGAGCCCAAAAAGAGAGCTGAGCACATCCAACTTAGCTGACATAAAGGCATTGACTTAGCACAGTAAACATTTTTAGACAGTACCATATAATAATTTCAGGTATAATCAGCTCACCGAAGACCATTCAAAGTATCTGTAGTAATGAGAGATCTGTGTTGCAGCCTACCAGAGTGGATTTTTTACAGCATAAATGGTATGTGAGAAGGCATAAAAGAATAAGATAAGTGGGATAACTTTAGAGTAATGCTAAGCAAGAAAGGAGGTAAACCCAGAACAGTGTAATCCATGCTGCCTATGGAGAGAGATTTCTAAAAAAATATTTTTCCAGAACTTCACCTCAGATTAATTTTAGAAGAAAGAGTTGTCTCACTCCAGAAGACACAGGAAGTGCACTAAAATCTGTCTGATGTAGATGAGTGGCATCATGGTGAAGGAATCTTGTGGAAGATATGTTGTTTAAGAATACAGATTTTGACCATCTCAGAAAAAAAAGAAAAAAAAAAAAGACCTCTGGACTGCCTTAATTATCTCCACCAATATTTTGCAAGTGACTTATTCCCCTAGGAGTATCTTAAAAGTTAGAAAGTATCTATGTGATGCAAAATGGAGGAACACATTAGCCCAAGAAGGGAAAGGTAGAAATAAGAACAACAATATGCAGCTGTCAAAGTTAAGGGACAGGATTTTTGTCATTCTTCCGGATGAGAACACTTCAAGTCTTCTTGCATCTTGAATTTAAGAATTCTTATGTTATCAAGAATTTTTGAGAAGTGCTGCACTTCATGCAAAAACATCCCTTGTGTCCTCCTTCTAGGTATTTTGCAATAAGTCTATAATTTTCTGTAATTCATTTTTTAATGAATAACACCTGAACTTATAATTTAAATGTAGAGTGATCTTCTACACAACAGAAATTATTTACAACTGTCCATAAGAAGTGGCAATTCTGGCAGACAAACACTTACAAAACTTGTTGACTGACTCAAAGCCAGTTTCTCCTCCCTGATAGAAATAGTAGCACTCTGATCAAGTATGTTGTGATTTCCAAAGGAAATAGATATTATAACAGGGACAAATCTTTCAAGCAAGAGCTGTCGAATGAAAGAATTAGCCACCAGCCCCCACTCCTAGTCAGCAAAGACAAACTATGATATTCTTGTGTCAAATTGCATGTTTTGCAGACTAATACTAAATCTGTGTAGTAGAGAGAGTTCAAGAAACTGTTTTCAATTATTTACTGTGAAATAAGTTTTGCTATTCATATACCATTTAATGCGTTTCTCACTAAAATGTGTTTTCACAGAGGAAAGAGGTTATTTATCACATGTAAGTGTAATAGAATCTATATTTATGCCAGATTAAAATTAATCGAGCTGAAAGGTTAGCTTTCTGAACTCATTTAATGCTGTTTGTTTGGTACCTACTTCTCCAAAACCATCTAGTACTTTGTAAAGTTTCTCTTTGAGATTTTGAATTTAATTGTGTGTGTATTCAAAAGCTAATTATATGCAGCTACCTGATTAAATGTTCATTCACATAATGATTAAAAGTGTTTTATGATGACAGTTGTAGTATGTCAGGTTCAGAACTGAATGATTATCACCTGCTGATTGTAGAAGTGAATGTCTATAATGGGAGTAATTTTATAGCAGCACTTGTTATAAACTAATACTGATCATATATTAAAGCGATTATTTTGTTGTGTCAGATACCTATTTAAACAGGAAGAGTTATTTTCAGCCTTCATTTACCTATTGACAGACATAGAATTAGAAGGTAAAAAATCAGAGTATTTTATGTAGTTTGAAATATTATGTCTCCATAGAGCTATGGGTATGAGTAAACACTCTTAGAGACATCCCAGGAGCATTCAGGTTCTTTACAAGATTGCTATTGTTGTAAATTTTGAAAACAAAGAGGAAGAAAGTTGCATAAAATGGTATATCTAATTATATTATAATGTTACTGTATTGCAGAAATGAAAATTTCTAAAATCAGCAAAAATAGATTGAGAATATTTAGTCTTTTATCATTTTAGACAAAAATTATTTGGCCCTTACCAGATTTTCCCATTTCTTTAACACAGATTGAGAGCTTCTGTGTTTTTTTGGTTTGTTTTGGTTGGGTTTTTTTTGTAAATGGGGGAAATAACTTACTTTTGGTCCATTCCCACACTTATCTGTGAAAATTCAGGATTCTGAAGAATCTTGAACATATTTGAATGCCACTGATTTTAGCTGAAAAGAAAGAAAGATGTGTTAAAAAGGAGAAAAGGATTCAGGAATGGGTTTCAAATGAATAAAATATACATTAGGACTTCTATTAATGATGTCTGAATTATTATCTAACCCCCTTCTAATATAAGGAGACAAAAATGTATTTCCATTGCTTTTTTCATTCCTGAAGAACAAAGAGATATTCAACAATCCCATAAATCATTGCATTGTTAGCAATCTCACATTGCAGGAACACAGAAAGCCTAATCGATAGCTGGTCAATAAAAAGTTGCCCTTTGCTGGAAGTCGCAGAATGATTCTCTTGTTGAAGGTTAGAACTTCTTAGTGCTGAAGCTACTTAATTATTACAGGTAATTGGTACTTGGCCTTGACTGAAATAGTATAAAATGGAAACTTAAACTCAAATTGCTTGCACTGCTTATTCTGATTTATTTTACTGCTTCTCCAGAACCATGAGAAGGGGATGGTTTAAGAGACTTTGCAACTGAGCATCATAAAATGCTTCTTCTTGTGTCTTAATCTGAATTCATGTATACCTTTTTAAATCAGAAATATTTCTATGGACAATTGATTTGTACCAGATTTATGCAACTGACATAAAATCTGTCAAGAAGGAATGTTTGGTTTGGTTCAGTTTGGTCTGGTTTTATGAGTGAATATAGGAGATTCTTTGGTAGATATTGTCACATGACCTTTCCCTGGTTTTGGGGGATTGTTTGGTTTTTTTATTCCTATGAGAACTCTGCATGGCCCTAGATAGCTAATTATATTAGGTGATGGGAGCTATTTTTCCACATTTCTCCAGCTGGTGATATAGTCAGTTTGAGTGAAATAGGGATAATGTCAAGGAAGAGGAATGGAAAAGTCCTAGTAATTTCATCCACTGTGAGCACTTCTTTTTCCTAAATTAAGTGTGTAATTATCAAACCTTATCTATACTGTCATATGGTTTAACCTTTATTGAACTAATTAGGATGACGCTTAAAATTACTTGCTGACTAACTTCATGAAACAGCTGCAATTTTTTCCCTTTAAAGAAGCTGGGGGAAATGTAGGCAACTCTGAGTTTAGAATTTATTATCAATAGCACACACAAGGCAGACAGATATTATAAAGGGATAAGCTATTGAGCTGACCTACATGGAAGAACTTGTATTTTCTGAAAAAAACTGGGGCAAACTTGTATGTAACACAGGTAATAATGTATAACTGAGAAACAGAGGAAAAAAGGTGATTTTATGTATTTATTTTGATGTCCCGGTGTTTTTAGACTATTTAACCTGTAAGATTTATGAAATTTTTAGTTAGGACAATAACACGATGACACGTACTCACCTCTCACATCAGCTGTGAAAGTCTAATGAACCTCACTTTCCTTCTGAGCAAGATTGCTCAGACTAGAACAAATTCCCCAGTATGCAGCCATCTTTCTAACACGTAATTGCAAATTTATTAAGTAATTGTCAGGGAGCAAACTCCCAAAAATACTTGGTGAAAGCACGTGATAGAACAGTTGATTCCTTTTGTCTAAAACACATGCTGGCAATAAGTCTGAACATATTGACTCTCATATTAGTGTAGGCTCTTTGAACACATGCATCCACAGCTGCTGATCAAACTTCATTACGACAGCCTTTCTGGTTTATCCCGTAGTGATGATGAACATTCACAGACACTAAGTCAATATTTTGAAGATGATTAGAAGATAAAGCACTGTGCTTTTACTACTCAGACAGCACTCAGTTATGATCCATAGTTATAAGATTTTACTAGTTCTGAACAATCAAAACCAATTACATCTGAAGTAATTATTTTGTAAAAAATAACATTTTCAGAATACTGCCAATGAGCAAGAAGAGGATAGAATCTCCCTTAAAGTGTTATTATTTCTTACCAATGTATTTCATTGTCCATAGTCTCCTAATTTCACTCCTCAGAGGCAGCCAAATATCTATCTGGAGACCACCTGCCTGAGTTTCAGCAAGGGATAAGTCTGCTTCTGGGTTGAGTCCAGAGCCCGCATTCACCCAGCCCAGGAGATCTATGGGAGGTCATTGCTCTCTGTATGCTTTCACTGCTCTCTAGTGAAAATCAGGGCATAAAGATATGAATCATAGAATCATATCATAGAATCATAGAATCATAGAAGGTTTCAGGTTGGAAGGGACCCCTAGAGGTCATCTAGTCCAACCCCCCTGCAGTGAGCAGGGACACCGTTAACTAGATCAGGTTGCTCAGAGCCCCGTCCAACCTGGCCGTGAATGT
>BOSO01005668.1:0-20596 GCA_018403395.1 Gorsachius goisagi
TCTGTCTTTTTGTTCGTTCAGGGTTCTGTCTTTTTGTTCCTATAAGGTCATCTAGACTTGAGTGAAAATTAATATTCCTGAAAGAGTTTGTAACGTCAATAATAAAGCACCAGTCTCACTAGCTGCAGTTAAACTGATTCATGAATTGATTATGAACACCTAAGAGTTATGATTGTTTAGGAAGTTTACTTGAGAAGTGATTATTTTTTATTACGTTATTTCAAGAGAGCTGTCTTCCTTGTAAGTTAGTATGAATGTAATGCCAACTTGAGTCAGCTTAGACTGTGAATGACTAGCCTGTGAAACTGCAAAAAGTTACTGTTCCTGTCAGGAAGGGGAAAAAAGTAGTTTTGTTTCTGATATCATAACTTTAGTAATGTTACTGACTTTTTATTAACTTTTTGGCGATTGTACCTGCGAGTAAATTGAAGAGTGTGATTCACCTACTTCTTCTGTACACTGTTCTAGTGAACTACTGTTAGGCCTTCCACTTCCATGCCACTCCCAACTGTTGTTTAAATGAAACCATGAACCACTGAGGCCACAAATTAAGTTGTTTCCTTGTTGTATGAGATACAAGGAGCTCAAATTAACCTTTTCTGTTTCCTGGGGATTTTTTTGTTTGTTTGTTTTTGGTTTTCTTTTTTAATTAATTTGAAATAATATTTGTATGGACAGGTGGAGAAGACATATGAAACGCCTACATGGACTGATCTAGCAACTAGGGAGGAAAAAATCTTCCTGGTTTTAGAAGAAGTTCTGAAGTGACTTAATTTGATGTTTATAATGGGTCATAAACCACATCTGACTTCAGTGCTGTCAATGGAATCTGCTATTCAGTAGAGAAAAGCCAAGGTTTGGAAGGAGCACATACAAATATTGTCTTGCCTCTTTCTCATCACTCTTCTTCAGCTCCTGCCTTGAAGATACCACTTTCATTCCCTTTTTCTTCTCACAGTTTTATTCCTCCTGATAAGACAATCCCTAATGCCTCCTTCTCTCATGTCTAAGCTGTGGGGAACATATTTGATTAGTAATACAAGAGCGATTGATTCAGTGGAGTTTGTAGGCTAATGGTTATTTTTGCTAAATTGTAGGTACATCTCTAATGTAATATTAACTCTAGCAACACGTGCACTTAAGTTCCCTGCTGTATCCCTTGTCAGAGGACCTAACTTGGTTTTAAAGCAACACCTCGACATTATATGTAGAGTTTGGATTTGATCATGAAATAAGTTAAGGATGGCATCTGAGTTGTAGCTTGACCTAAGGCTTCAGGAGAGCAGCAGGCATAAGCAATCCAAAAGTCTCTGGAGAGCATCAGTGACAATTTCCAGACCAAAGCTGTCTGCTGGGCCTCGTACTCACAAACAAGGAAAGACTTGTTGTTGATGTGATGGTCAAAGGCACTCTTGGCTGTAGTGGCTGTAGTGACCATGAGATGATGGGGTTCAGGATCTTAAGAAGAGGTGTCAGGATGGAAAGCAGGACCACGACCCTGGCTTTCTGGAGAGCAGACTTTGTTCTGCTGGGTGATCTGCTTGGAAGAGTCCTGTGGGATAAGGCCCTGTAGGGAAGAAGGGTCCAAGAAAGCTGGTTGGTATTCATCTCCTCTAAGCTCAAGAGTGGGCCACCATAATGAGCAGGAAGTCAGGATTTTTGCCTCATGATGGATGAGCAAGGAGCTTCTGACAAAACTCAGGCATAAACAGGAAATACACAAGAGGTAGAAGCAAGGGCATGTAATCTGGGAGGAATATAAAGACACTATCCAAGTGTGCAAAAATGCAATTGGGAGTGTCAAAGCCTACGTGGAACCGAATCTGAGACACGTCGAAGGCAATAAGAAAGACTTCCAGAAGTATACCCCAGGGATCAATGCTGCGTCCAGTCCTGTTTAAGATCTTCATTAATGAAGATTTGGATCATCGGGTAGAGTTTGCAGATGATACAGGACTGGGAGGATCAGCTGATACGCTAGTGGGTCATGCTGCCATCCAGAGGGACCTTGACAGGCTGGAGAAACAGGCTGGCAGGAATTTCATGAAGCTCAACAGGGGAAGTGCAAAGTGCTGCACCTATGGAGGATCAACCCCAGGTACATGGGGTACCTGCTGGAGGCTGAAGGCTGGAAAGCTGCTTTCCAGAAAAGTGCTTTGGGAGCCCCGGGAGACACCCAAGTTGAACACAAGCTAGCAATGTGCCAATGCAGCAAAGGTGGCTAACAATGTCCTGAGTTGCATTAGGAGGAATGCTGCAAGCAGGTTGAAGGAGGTGATCCTCCTCTTTTCTTCAGCACTGGTGAGGCCACACCTGAAGTGCTGAGCCCAGTTCTGGGCTCCCTGTCTCTCCCCAGAGATGCAGAGCTACCGGAGAGAGCCCAGTGAAGGACCTGTAAGATGTTCATGTATCATATCAGGAAAGGCTGAGAGGGCTGGCACGGTTAAGCCTAGGGAAGAGAAGGCTTGGGTAGACCTTATCAATGTATATAAATACCTGCAGGGAGGGTGCAAAGAGGATAGAGCCAGGCTTTTATCAGCCCAGTGACAGGACCTGAATATGTGGAAACACTTTCTCACTGTGAGGGTGACTGAGCCCTGGCACAGGTGGCAGAGATAGACTGTGGATTGTCCATCCTTGCTGAGATAGTCCTACACGGTGTCTTTTTTTTTTAACCTACTATAAGTATGTATCTTGTATTCTGTCCTTTATAGTGTTGTGTTGGGTTTGCATGGCAAGGTTTTGGTAGCTTTTGGAACTACAGGGGTGGGTTCTGTGAGAAGCTTCTAGAAGCTTACCCTTTCACTCATTGAGCCAGTGCTAGCTGGCTCCAGGACGGACCTGCTACTGGCCAAGGCTGAGCCATTCAGCAATAATGGTAGCGCCTCTGTGGTAACATAAGACAGGGAAAAGAACCGCTCCTCAACAGCAGCTAGAGAGAGGAGTAAGAATATGTGACAACAATAACTCTGCAGACACCAAGGTCAGTAAAGAATAATGGGGAGGAGGTGCTCCAGGTACTGGAGCAGAGATTCCCCTGCAGCCCATCGTGAAGACTGGTGGGGCAGGCTGTCCCTCTGCAGCCCAAGGAGGCCCACAGTAGAGCAGATCTCCACCTGCAGCCCATAGAGGACTCCACACCAAAGCAGGTGGATGCCTGAAGGAGGCTGTGACCCCATGAGAGCCTGCGGTGGAGCAGGCTCCTGGCAGGACCTGTGATCCCATGGAGAGAGGAGCCCACAATGGAACAGATTAGGTGGGGGACCCATGCTTGGAACAGTCTGTTCCTGAAGGACTGCGCCCTGGAAAGCTCATGGAGGACTGTCTCCTATGGAAGGGACCCCACAGTGGAGCAGGGGAAGAGTGTGATAAGGAAGGAGCGGCAGAGACAACATGTAATGAACTGACTACAACCCCACTCCCCATCCCCCTATGCTGCTGGCAGGGAGGAGGCAGAGAATTCGGGAGTGAAGTTGAGCCTGTGAAGAAGGGGGCGGGGTGGAGGGAAGGTGTTTTAAGACTTAAATTTTATTTCTCATTATCCTACTCTTATTTGATTGGTAATGAATTAGATTAATTTTTCCCTGGGTCGAGTCTGTTTTGCCTGTGACAGTCATTGCTGAGTGATCTCCCTGTCCTTGACCCATGAGCCTTTTGTTATATTTTCTCTCCCCTGTCCAGCTGAGGAAGGGATTGATCGAGCAGCTTTGGTGGGTACCTAGCATCCAGCCAGGGTCAATGACCACAGGTATGTACAGGATGTTACTGGGTAGCTTAATGGGGGGACAGGGACTCACCATTTTTTAAAAGTGTAGAAAGATCCACATGTTTTAGCACATGATTATGGGACCTCTTAGTGGTTGAGGGAAAGGCTGTGGATGCTTTCTACCTAGACTTCAGTAAAGCCTTTGACACTGTTTCCCAAAGCGTTCTTCTGGAGCAACTGGCTGCTCATGGCTTGGATGGGTGTACTCTTTCCTGGGTGAAAAACTGGCTGGATGGCTGGGCCCAAAGAGTTGGGGCGAATGGAGTTAAATCCAGCTGGCGGCCGATGACACAAGCGGTGTTCCGCAGGGCTCAGTTCTGGGGCCAGTTCTGCTTAATATCTTTATCAATGATCTGGATGAGGGGATCAAGTGCACCCTTGGTAAGTTTGCAGATGACACCAAGTTGGGCAGGAGTGTTGATATGCTGGAGGGTAGGGAGGCTCTGCAGAGGGTCCTGGACAGGCAGGATCGGTGGGCCAAGGCCAACTGTATGAGGCTGAACAAGGCCAAGTGCTGGGTCCTGCACTTTGGTCACAACAACCCCATGGAATTCTACAGGCTTGGGGAAGAGTGGCTGGAGAGCTGCCTGGCAGAGAGGGATCTGGGGGTGTTGTCAGCCAGTCAAACGTAAGCCAGCAGTGTGCCCAGGTGGCCAAGAAGGCCAATAGCATCCTGGCTTGTATCAGGAATAGCGTGTCCAGCAGGAGGCAGGGAAGTGATCATGCCCTGTACTCTGCACTGGTGAGGCTGCACCTTGAATCCTGTGTTCAGTTTTTGGCCCCTCACTACAAGAAAGACATTGAGATACTGAAGCGTGTGCAGAGAACAACGAAGCTGGTGAAAGGTGGGGAGGATGAGTCTTACAAAGTGGCTGAGGGAACGGGGTTTGTTTAGTCTGGAGAAAAGGAGTCTGAGAGGAGACCTTATCGCCCTCTACAACTGTGTGAAAGGAGGCTGTAGTGAGGTGGGTGTTGGGCTCTTCTCCCAGGTAACAGGCAAAAGGACAAGAAATGGCCTCAAGTTACACCAGGAGATGTTTGGATTGGATATTAGGAAAAATTTCCCCAAAAGGGTTGTCAAGCATTGGAACAGGCAGCCCCAGGAAGTGGTTGAGTCCCCATCCTTGGAGGTATTTAAAAGATGGGTAGATGTGGTGCTTAGGACCATGGTTTCATGGTGGACTTGACAGTGTTGGGTTAATGGTTGTACTTGATGATCTTAAAGGGCTTTTCCAACCTAAATGAGTCTATGATTGTATGTGCTATGTCCTTTCTCTATGATCTCCTCATAGTTGAGATCAATGTGAGCATTCTTTCATTTACGTGTTTTGTTCTAGAGTGCATTTCCAACACGAATTTACTTGCTTCTGTTTTTTTCCTACCCTTCAGAAGGGTGCTGCAGAGCAATGTTTATATCTGAAAAGATACTGAGAAGAAAAAACAGTTCAAGTGAGGGAGATTGATTGTGTTTCCTAATCTGTGTGTTTATGGTGTAGAGACTCTGTTCATAGCATTTTTCTGTCTGTATTTTATGCACTTTGAAGAAGCAATAAATACCTGGCAGGTTTTTTATTATATTCATTGATATTAGTGAGTGGGTGTATGGAGAGAGGAGTGGGTGACCAAGCACAGATTTTTTTCCGTGTGATTCTCCTTCTTTTCACTCTGTCTTTTTACCCTTCTTTATTGCTTGAGCTGCTACAGTCAGTCATAGGGCTTTTAATCCTAGTTGTAGAACAGTTGTCTTGTTTGCCAGGTTAATATTGAAATGAATCCATGAGAGAATCACAGGAAAAATTAAATGCTGAAAAAGGGTCATGTGTATTAATGTATACGTACAGAAATCATGTTCCTAACAATAGACTATATCATGCTGTTGGTGGTGATTTAAGTAAAGTGCAAAGGATAGTATCATGTCACTATTGTAAGTACTTTATAAAAGGAAATGAATAAAAAATAATTTCATTTGGACCCTATTTTATTCTTATCTGCAAAGAGGTCACTTCACTTGTTACCAGTATACTGCAAACTACATTTTTCTTCATGTCTTTGAGAAAAGACTGGGTCAGCACCTTCTGAACTGTGCAAGTTTTCAGATATTTAAGAGCTGCTTTGAAGTGTCTCATTTTATCTCCACATTGCTTTAAAATCTTGTTCAAAGGTTGTTAAAAGAGTTATGAAAACTCTTGATAGTAATTTACAGCAAGTTTGAATCATTTACAAAATCAGTGAAGATTTGAATAGTGGTCTTCTATATAAACTACTATGTACTTTACAATACTTCTCTGAAGAAATACCAGGCAAGTCTAATGTGCGTAGCAATGACCACAGATGGTAAGATGCTTCAAGCCTGTATTTTGTTGTTATAGTAAAGAAAGAAAAAGCTTTATTTTTCAGCTTTTTTCCTGATGTTGTATTATGTGGTACAGTTGTCAAAGATGACAGGTATTCTTTAAAGAATTTGCCATCAAAACTGTGGATAAATTAGAAATACTTCTTTACGCATTCCCTTGAAATTGTTATACTTTTCTGATATTATTGTGATACTCTGAGCGGAATAAATACTTGATATTTTCCTAACATTGAATAGATTATAATGTCTAAATGTGTTTTTGTATTTGTAAGAAACTACCAGCTACACCTCATGGTCAAGTAATATGTGTATTGGTGTTCTAATAATGCTTATTAAATATAGCATAACCTGCTAAGATATACTTTAATTTTGAGAAGTATTGTTATGTATTGACCTGTTAAACTGCTCTTTTACAGCTCCTGTGATGTTTTGAGTATGCATTGCAATTGTAAAATTTAAATACAGTTCTATAACTGTTGGAAAAGTTAGAATCAATATTTTACTTAAAAATTCATGTAAGTGTTTTACTTAATGTTTGGAATATTAAAAAAGATACAGCTGTGAGGGAAAGTGACTGCTTTAATAATAAGTTTAATAATTTCTGTAACAATCTAGACATAAATATAAAACTTTAAAAAAAAAAAGTTCAGGGTATGTAGGAAGAGTTAAAATTAATCACAGAATGACAAGGGTTGGAATCAGTGTGATTTTGGCATTTCAGCCAGTTTTAGTGAACATTTCCTTTTGAGTAAGACTACTTTTCCAAAATAGTGTTTAGGAAATGGAAGTAGCTTGTGCATCCTGAGGTTGTGGATTGTGTGCTTGGTATGTTTGGTATTTTGACGCAAACTTTTTCTCCTATGATTGTTCTCCATGGGAGGATTTGCTTTTGTTTTAGGGACAAACCACTAGCAGTTTGCTTGGTGAGTAGTTGTGACTTGACTTAACAGCAGGTGAAAAGAGGAGATGTGTTAAAAAAAAAAAAAAAATTATTCTCTTAACTATCAATTCTTAGTAAGAGAAAAGTAAGGTTTCAGGATGTTATGGTTGCTAAAAGGTTACAGGTAGGTAAAAGAAGATAAAATGAATTGGTAAAAAGCCCATGGAGTACTGTTAAGTAGAAGGGTAACACCTGTCTGGAGAAATCTTCAATCTGCAAATTGCTGCAGGCTGGAAGGGTATTCTGGGAAAGTACTGCTTTGCTTACACTGTTTCTTGTCTGCTTTTGGCCACTGTCAGAAAGAGTATACTGCCTACATTAACAGCTGATTTTTATCCGGTGTATTTATTGTTGTCTTCTAATCCTGTATGTGTCTCTGTGCCTACATGGTTGAGTCATTGCTCTTATTTGGTGTATTAATGTGTTTCTCCAAATTGACTGCACAATATGTGAACAGAGACAAATTTTAAGTGATTTTTTTTAAAAAAAAAGTGTAAATTAATTTGAGGAATAATTAATTAAAATAGTTTCTTCAAACAAATTTTGTATTTTACAGCTTACTACCTTGCTGATGATTATGATTTTTTAGATTTGAAAAGTGCATATTTTACCAGCATCTACTATTTGAGTTCATATTGTTGTCTGGTTTCTTTCTTTGATAACAATCATACTAATTTTTTTTATTTTATTTTTAAATTTTGAGTGCCTTCATGTCACACAAATGCAACAAAGTCAAAGCTTGCATTTTAAAAAAAGAACAAAATTTGCTGTCTGGAATGAACTCATTCTGTAAAAGTCCTTTACTCCTTTGTAAAAGTCCCAGACAAACTTACAGATAGTTTTTCTTATTGAATGAAATAGTCATAGCAGGCAGTCAGAAGTGCTTGTTCAATGAGAAGGCTGAACTTCATACAGAAGTTACCATCTTGTATATCAGTTCTAATCGCTGCATGTGTAACATGCTTAGCATAAAAATCTCATAAAACAAGGAAACAAATACAGATACAGAGTATTAAATATGAATTACTTCTTGCTTTAAGCTGTATTTTTACTTTGCCACCTGCCCAACTATTGAATGTCACCATGTTTCATAGTTTTAATCAGCTGCATCAGGACTGCAGTCTGCCATCAATTCCTCCCTCAAATTTGAGTAAGATTACCAAAACTGTACAGAGTTCAGTGATGGGGGGTGCAGCGCAAGTCATGGTTAAGGGAATGTTTAGGGTCTCTCTTCCCAATAAGCTTGCCTCAATTGAGTTTGTAATAGTTCTGATTATATTTCCTGTTTTTGTGACTGCTTGAGCACGGGCTAATGTCTTCCCTGAAGGTCCTAATAATTACTGTTACAATGAAGTTTAATCTCTTTCTCCTAAGTTTTGTAGCTTTGATCTTGGTTATACTGACTCTTACATGCTGTATTACTGAAATTAGAATTGCACTTTGTGGATGAATCTGAAATAAACAAAAACCACATGCATGGCTGTCTGAATGGCTTTTAATATATACATTTTAGAGGCAGTAATGTGAGGAAACATGAAATCTCATGAAATCAATAGATTTCTTCCGTGCTATATTTCTTATGCAGTACATCATTATGGTTAGAAATACCTCTGAAGTGATGTAATTGTTCTAGTTTTTATACTTTTCAGAGAAATGGTAAATTTACGCATGTAAATTAAACTTCTAAACCATTTTTTCGTACTATTTAGTATTACTTTGTAAGTAATTAAAAAGCGTAGGTAGGCCTAGTGAAACTAGTGTCTTCCAGCTATCAAGTCGTCAAAGATTTTGTCTGCAGCTATTACTTCTATTCTGTGTGGTGTTCCAATCCATGTTAGAGTTGATGTATTAAGTTTTAAGCACGTATGAACTTCCTTATGTTCTCTACTCTGAACATCTCAGACTTTGAACCTGATCTAAATCTTACTAAGGTCAAGAGAGGTTTTCTTTGGGTAACTTCAGCTGTCTTCTAAAGTGCTTACAAATTTGTATTAATCTACAGTCTTTTGAAGGGCTAGATCAGGTGTGTATCTTTTGACTGAGACTATTATATAAAATTGCATTACTTTATAAATTTATTAATAAATTTATTATATATCTTTTTCAGGGTATTGAGGAATGGAATATTGCCCATCTTAATACTATATTGGATGTTGTAGGAGAAGACTGTGGAATTTCTATTGAGGGTGTAAATACACCATATCTATATTTTGGCATGTGGAAAACAACATTTGCATGGCACACTGAAGACATGGATCTCTACAGTATTAATTATCTCCATTTTGGGGAGCCAAAGTCATGGCAAGTTTGAATTTTTATGAGAGATGATTTCATTTATCTGCTTGTTTCAGCTGACTAAACCAAACAGATGGGGTACAGTTGTTTCACAGTGATAAGCGTTACTGAAAAGCTAAGATAGTAGTTTTGGGTTTTTATTAAGCTGAGAATGCTATGAGATATATAACATTTGTGAAGTAAAGATTTGTGAAGTAAAGAACATCGCAGTAATGCATTCTTTTATTTTAAAGGAAAGGACTAATGAGTACCTAAGGCTTATTTGAGTTCAACAGAAAAAGATTGTAATGATTCAATATAAGAAGTTTAATGAGTTGGGAACCCCAGGACTGTTTAAGAGAACTTCTGTAAGGGCTCTCTGAAATCAGTTTTTTTGGTTCCATCATCCTTTGGGACTGCCTAACATGTTTTGTATTAAACATATATTTAATTGCTTTTTTGAATCAGTCATATTCTCTACTGCTAAATCAGTAGGCCCAGTAGGAGGTAGGAATCAGTGTTAAAGGTACTTCCTAAATATGAAGCTTCTGCTATCCTTTCTCCATAATCTTAGGTTTTTGTTTGAACAGCCTTAATAGAGAGACAAGTAGGTTTATTGTTACACATACAGATTGTGGTACATGTGTATCTTAAAGTATATGAGAAAAATGTTTTCCTTTGATCACAATATCTGTGTGGTTTGTGGTTGGGTTTTTTTTTTTTCAAAATACCTGTGAAGAGAACATAAAATTATTAGAAAGATATGTTATGCTTAGTTTGGTTCTGGCAGTTTCTAGTCATCCAAACTTGGATGGAAGATTCTGTAGCTTGTAATTCCATAAAACATTATTGGTTATTTTTATACCCATACAAAGGACAAAGACCTATGCATCATCATGTGTTTAAACTGAGAAGGTGGTAAATTGGTCAGCTGCCGGTTGTTAGGTCATTGCTCTATGTTTACCTGCTTTTCTTGTATAATGGGTCTCTTGCAGTTAGACAGAGAAGGTAAACATACCTATTGTAGTAATGCAAGTCCATGTTTTGAATTGATTAATCATATATATATGTTTGAAATTGCTGCTTTGATAGAATTAGACATACTAAGAAACTCTTCTCAGCCATAAGAACAATGTCTTTGTTAAAAATGGATGTAAAGATAGGTAATTCCAAAATTTTCTAAGTTGATAGGACAAATTTAACTAAAACAATGACTGCATAAAAATTATTTTTGATTATTAGGAATTTAAACAGTGCTATTTAAAGAAAACCTCACTGCATAGTGTAAAATTCCAAGTAGTAGAGACACTTAAACCCTGAAGTTCTTAGACACAATGAATAGAAGCTAAGAAAAACTTTTTCTTTAAGTATTTTGAAGGAGGTATGAGTTGATAATATGATAAATGCTTTTCTAGTTTACAGATACTTGTTTACACTCCTGAATGAACAAAATCGTTAAAACACTGACCTCTTAATCTTTTGAAGATATAGCTGTGGATACAACTTCATTTTCTGGACCACATTGGCCCATGTTGTTAAGAAATGAAGTGCTTAAAAAAATGGTTGAATGAAAGGCAGTTAAAGATTTATTTGTTGTTATACATGTGCTTTTATTGGAGGGATGCTGCAATAATTTATGCTAATGCTGTTCCTATATCAGTAAAAGTATCTTGTGTTAATGTGGTGTTAGTCTAATATTTTCTTCAAAAACTGCAGGATGAGTATCTTAAGATACAAATAGTAAACATCTTGTCTGCTTTTAAAAAAATTAAGAGTTGACGAGTGCTTCTGTAGTGAAACCTAATACCCAGGCATGTACGGTAGTAATGCATGTTTTTTTAATTTTACTGAGTATGCATGTAGCTCTTCAAGACAGCTACATTGGTCTTATGGAGAACTGAGAAATACTTTATTAAGAAGCATGATAAGGCAGTGTGTTTTCTTTGAAGTGTGAGAAGACATCCACTTCCACCTGAGAGCCCTGATAACTTCTAGGCAGCAGCTAAATCTGACTGCTAGGGCAGTCTTTATGGAATTGAAGCTTTCGCCAGTGTTTAGGCATTGATTAAATTTCATTTCTTCTTACACTCTCTGCAGTTTCACTTCCAAGAGCTATGTAAAGAAGTTTATAGTTTTGTGTTATATATAAAGATTCCTCCATTGACTGCTTCATATGAAACACAGGGGAGAAGTGTGTCTCATAATCATTTGCAAAGTCAGGACTGTGGCTGTTTGTGTGTTTATGTGTGTATATATATTTGTGTAATTGTGGTGGTTTGACCCTGGCTGGACACGAGGGGCCCACCAAAGCTGCTCTATCACTCCCCTCTTTAACCGGACAGGGGAGAGAAAAGTAAATCAAAGGGCTCGTGGGTCGAGATAAGGACAGGGAGAGAGAGACTCAACTTGATGAAATTAATTTAATTTGTTACCAAGCAAAATCAGGGAAGGAGAGGATAAAACCTGTGGAATCTTAAAACACCTTCACCCCACCACCCCTCCCTTCTTCCTGGACTCAACTTCACTCCCAGTTTTCTCTACTCCCCACCCAGCGGCTCAGGGGGATGAGAATGGGGGTGGGGGTCAGTTCATCAAATGTATGTGTCGCTGCTTCTTCCTCTGAGAGGACTCTTCCCCTGCTCCTGTGTGGGGTCCCTTTCATGGGAGACAGTCCTCCATGAACTTCTCCAACCTGAGTCCTTTCCACGGGCTTCTTCACAAACTGCTCCATTGTGGGTCCATCCCTCCCACAGGTCCAGTCCCTCAGGAGCAGATTGCTCCAGTGTTGGGTCCCCTGCAGGGTCACAAGTTCTGCCAGCAAACCTGCCTCAGTGTGGGCTCTTCCCCCGTGGGTCCACAAAGTCTTGCCAGGAAACTAATCCAGTGCAGGTTTCCCACAGGGTCACAGCCTCCTTCCGTTGGGCATCCACCCACTCCGATTTGGGGTCCTCCACGGGCTACAGGTGCAGATCTGCTCCACTGTGGACCTCCATGGACTGCAGGGGGACAGCCTGCCTCACCATGGTCTTCACTAGGGGCTGCAGGGGAATCTCTGCTCCGGTGCCTGGAGCACCTCCTGCCCCTCTTTCTTCACTGACCTTGGTGTCTGCAGGGCTGTTTTCTTTCACATCCTCTCACTTCTCTCTCCGGCTACTGAGCCGCAGCCAGGTTTTTTTCCTTCTTAAATATGTCATCCCAGAGGCGCTTCCACCGTCACTGATTGGCTTGGCCTTGGCCAGCGGTGGACACAGGGAAAACTTCTAGCAGCTCCTCAGAGAAGCCACCCCTGTAGCCCCCCCACTACCAAGACCTTGCTACACAAACCCAATACAATGACAAATACAGGTTTTATTTTCTGTTTTTGGAAACTAGGAACTTGTGATCATATAGTCATCATTCTGTGATGCTGTTACAGCCATCTTGGGAGTGTTGTTAAGGGGTCCTTAGAAAAACAATTCTGAGATCTTTATATTCATGTATCTATTACAGGCATTTCACTCCACTGCTTTTCTTGCTGTGGAAGTAAAATCCACTTTCTGTGGAAACATACAGACTAAACTAAAAGCATGTGACTCATTCTACCAGGATATCCTTGGTTGTTATACTGTATGTAACAGCTATGCCAGTCACGGAATATGTTGCAGGTATTTATGATTTTTGGCATTCTCTGCAGCCAATGGTGACAAATTGTCCTTTTTGCTCTTCCTAACACAGTTTCCCTGAGTGAGGAGTTTGGTTTAATTTCCATCTTGAATATGTTCTTAAACCAGGATTTTCATGTTGGAACAAACTTAATGATAGAAGCTTTTTCTAGAATTGGAATGGATGCTGATAGTTGAAGAATACTTATTTCTAATAGTTTGTGTTGGTCTTGGTTGAACCTTTTGGAACTCTGAAGCAATGCTACTTGAGGCTGCATTAGTAAGAATGTTGGCTAAGGTTTTCTGGTTTTTTGTTTTTTTTTTTTCTTTATTTAAACACTACTTAATGCCAAGTGGATATTAATCATGGCCAACATACAGTAATATTTCTCTGTCTAATTAAAGGCAGAATAGAGAAAATCATAAGTACATATCAAGTCTGTGCAGTGGATTAAAGAGAAATCAAAGGCCTACTTCAGATACAGATGAAAAACAGGGTCACTGTATTTATTTTTAGCTACAATAGCAGATTAAGTAGAATGCTTTTAAAAATTATATGTAGAATTTTGTTTCAGAAAGCAGAGCTGTAATACTTAAGTTTATGCTGCACTTAATTTTTCTAAATATTCTTAGTATCTTAAAAACAAGGCGGTATAGTTTTTTAACTTGACATTAGAGTGTCAGAGAAGCTTCAATAATTATTGAAGTTTAGATTCAACTAATATATTTTGTTAAAAAAGTAGCAGTGATTTTCAACAGATTATTGTCATTCAACATTCATAATAATGTGAAAATATTTTAATCACATACAATTGCATTTGTTTAATGGTACTAGCATTATAGTTCAGGTGATTTACTTCTACTGTGAAGTTATTGCAGAAGTTCTGATTGGTTTGTGACGTGTTGTCTGGCTACTTGGAGATTTTTCTTGGTAAAGCCCATGAGAATATTTCAGAGTGTGGAGCAGAAAAAACAGATGCTCATTTCTTCCCTGATCTTACAGGGATTTTTACTATAAAAAATGTACAGGTATTTGTTGCATTATTCTTGAAAGACTTGATAGCTCTGGGCTTGAAAGTGTTTTGTTTCAATCCCATCTTAAGAAGGTTGGGTAGCTTCTAATGTGAAAATTCTCATCCCTCTATTTATTTATTTATTTATTTTTTATTCCTGGCCTTCTAGAAAGTACAGCTGATCAGTTTGATGATGTGGTCCTGCTTTGTTTTTTATTACGTTGTAGATCCTGAAGAAGATACCGTGAAGCAATGCTAGAATTGCTTAAATAATGTGTTCATTATTAGAAATTGAGAAGCAACTGCAGATGAATTACCGTATCTGTTCTATGAAAACCTGGCTCAACAAAGAGCCCAAAAGTAATGTACTGTGATACCGTGCTTAACTTCTAGGCTGCTCATCTGAGAAAGTATTTCGGAATGCTGCATTAAGCTCAGAAGTTCTGCCTACTGTAGACAGGTGAAAGTAGATGCTTCAGAATGGAGTTGGAGCAAGCATATTGAATGGGGAGCTATCAAATCTAGCCAGTAGTCAAGTCTAGAAAGAGAGGAATGTTCAAAATTTTTATGCATGTTAATGTCACAAACGGGCCCAGGAGCACTATTAGAAATACTAAATCCAAAGTTACATATAATGATTTTACCAGTAACTGAACTAAAATGGGCTTTTCCAACTTGAAATTGGAAAGCTTGACTTTTTAACACTTGCAGTATGCGGATATGGGAAAGAGACAAAGATGGTAGAATAAAAAAACATCTATTTAAAGCCTAACTCTCTAAAACTCAGCTACTGTAATAATATTTTGTTCCCTGTATTTTACCCTGGAATTACATTATGTAATGATATTTCTGATCAAAATTTGTTTAGGAATTTTTTCCTTGTCTCCTCAGTGTCATTTTGATATCTGTATAGAAATTTAAGCTTTTTAATTTGCTTTTGATATCCAAGATCTTTGAGCAGTTTGTTTTTCATGACCTACACTGGTTATCAAAAGAATCAAATGGTTATACCTTGTACTGTAACCAGGAAAAGAGTTGTAAGTATGCATTGTTTCAGAATATTTGTTCTCAGTTCATATGAAGTGTTTTTAGCCCAGTCTTCTGTAAGCACTTTTTACATAGTGGAATTATTTTATGTTGTCTAATGTTTCTGCAGTGGTCTCTCAAGTGGAAATTTGAAAAAGTTGGTATTACTGTGGAGTTACAATACTAGTTTGTCTGGTGTCTTCTGAAATGTCTGTTAGTTATTTCTCCTTCTGAAGCCTCTAGTTTTATTCTGTGTTTTGTTTTGAATTAAGCAGTTTCTTCTGTGGTCCACATGCTTTTTCTTAATATCTTTTTTTTTTTAGGCATGTTGTTATATGGGTACATATCTGTGCAACATGGAAACATTCTTAATAAAACTGAACTTGAGTAAAATCCGTATTTTTTTTTTTCTGTACTGGATTCTCTTTCTTTGCCATGCAAGGTAAAACTTGTATTTTACTGTAATGGACTGGCAGTTGTTGAGATCATAAATTCATTCTCATAGAACAGAAACTGTAAAGGTGACAGTAACTCAAAAGTTACTTAGCTTTTGCATCTAAGTATCAAATCAAATCAAACAGTAACCAAAGTAGTTACTAAGATGAAGCAGGATGTGAATTGCTGTTTTCAGCCAAGTACCCAGAACATTGTTTTTTCATTTCATGAAGTCAGCTATTCTAATTGTCACCATGTTTTCTGAGCTGAAGACAGGACTGAGTGATCAGAGCTACTAGACTACTGTCTGTTATTGCCTCTGCTGGGGATTTGAAGAATATGGGTAGAACAGGGAGCTTACATTGCCACTAGTTAATGAATAAACACTGCATCTTCTTGCCTAAGACTGAGATTTTATTCGGAAAAAAAAAAAAATGAGAGGCAGAGAAGTTGTTACCTTACTTAAGGTACACTGAGAAATTGTATAGAATTAATCTTGAAAACATACATAAATGCTTCAGAAACACAAATTAATGGCTTAGATTTAATATTTGTTACTTATTTGTAGTTATCTTGTTGCCAGTATCCACATATCTTGTTGCCAGTACCCAGATTTGCTAAATTAATATGTATTTCAGAAGATCTTTTTGAACAGTACTTGACAAATGTATGTACCATAATAGTATGACTCTAGCAATGAACAGTGACTCTTCAGCTTTTATCTGTCTTATCAAAATTTTTAACAAGTATGTCTTCCTGAACAAATACAATTAAAATGTAGTTAGCATCAACATTTCCCTTTTTATCTGCTCTTCCCTTTTTGTCTATTTCTTTGCTTGCTACCAAGAAACTTTATCTTTGACTCTTAGTGATTTAGCATCTAATGTCCATTACGTTTACTTTTAAAGAGGGATGGACTTGGCCTTAAGATATGAGAAGTGAAACAAACGTTAGTGACTGTTTGGTAATGTACCTAAAAGGAAGCTGGACACTAGATGATGAAAAATATTTTTCTAAAAGCTTTTAACCCTGCTGAAGTTCTCATGTGAGCTAACTGTTGAGACAAAGAGTGACTCTGACTAGTGATCTGAGTTTGGGAAAGTTTTTTTATTTAATGTTCTGTACAGCCGATGTTACCACGGACCCCAAATGAAGACAAATGTTGGAAAGCACCAATTTGCATTGAATGAATTATTGCTTGGTAATTTTAAATACATTTAATTTTAAATTTTAAACATTATTTAAAATAAATAGCTATAACCCAGTTAAATCGTGTCCCATCTTACCTTTCTAAGAGGCTTATTGAGAGCTCAGTTGTCCAGTTTTTCATTTTTGTAATATTGGTAAGTACTTACACATTTACATGTACAAGTGGAAGCACATGGCTGGATATTATCACAAAAGTGTGGTAACATGTACTTTTGGAAGAGTGACTTTTTAGGAAGAATACCAGTCCAATTAGAGACAGGTAAAGCAAAGAAAAGGCTCTTGTTTGAGTTTTTTGTCAGACATAAGCACTGTCTAATCATGTTTTACTTTATGGAGTTGTGTATTTAATGACATACAGTACAGTATATAATGCTGTACATGGCATTTGTCTCCACTGGGCTGTGAAACATTTAGATGTTAGATTAGTATATGTATGCTGATGCATGCGTAATATGGAGTGAAGAACAGGCACAAACACTTGGGAAGTACAAATAGAGAGAAACAAAATCCATTTTTGTAAGACAGTGAAATTCTGATTAAAACTGCAAACATTGAGCAGAGTCTAGCTGAAAGTCTCTTTTTGTTTAATACTATTTGGAGTGGGTTGTCAGTAGGGTGTGGGTTTTGCTACAGTTCAGCTTAGAGCCCTGGCTTCTGGGGTGGAAGGGTCTTGCTTCTATGCAGCAGTTTCAGTTGTAATAGAGTAAAATTGTGTGTGTGCAAATGAGAGCTTGAGGTACGGAGATGTTTGTTTCTTGTGCAAAATGAGAGGCCTAGGGTCCTTCACTTGTTTTCTGAGTGAGTTGTCAGGGGAGATGAATGAAATCTGTGTTTTCAGTGTAGTAAAAGAAAAAAAAGCAGTATGTTGACTTAGTTTGATAATGCAGATTTGGACTATGTTGTACAGTTGAATATGCATTTTCTGTTTTTCTGAATGATATTTTTATAGAGAAGAATCCAATGCTGTTGCAACATTAAACCGAAACAAAAGCCTTTTCTATCATATATTGAAGCAGTTAAAGTTAATAATGAAACCTAATTAATACATACATTATATCTATGTAGCACAATAAATATGTGAATAAAAAAGCGTTCAGAAAAGCAGAATGAAATTACAGCTTTTCAATAATCTTCAATTTTTAGCTGTAATAAACATTAAAGATAATGTGAGGTTAATTCCAGTTATTTTATATTGTTACTGACTTGTTGCAGATAGCATAAGGCATCTTTAAAAAAGAATTTATTGTAAGAACAGAGTGATTCAGGTTATGCACAATTCTTTAATTGAAAGAAAGTGTATTTCTTAAATAATTCTTTTTTTAACTAATTGTAATGATTTTACAAAGAAAACTAACCGTTTTATTCTACAGCATTGGCTACAGGAGAAAATAAGAGATGTTTAATGCTCGTATTTTTCTGTTGAACTCTTGTGTCTTGTGAAGCACAGTAAAATTCAAAGAAATTAAACCTGTATAAATTAGACTTGGTTTATGTGGTTTTGTTTCATCTGGAAAATGAAAGTATATGTGTCTTTTTTTAACTGGAGTGGTGGAATCATATCAAATATTGTCAGTATACATGATTTTAAATAGTGAATGTAATATTCTTGAACTACATATTATAATGTTTAAACTAGAAATAAGCTAAAGTGTTTTCTCAAAAATACGTTCTATATTTTTTCTTCAGAATTTGGTATATTTTTATCATATAATTTTTCAGTCTTTAATATTTTTGGTTTCTGTGTTTTTAGATATTTATCATATGCAAATCATGGCTTGTCTAGTAATTATGTTTTTAAGCATTTCATTCTTTATGTGAATTTTAGGTATGCTATTCCTCCAGAGCATGGGAAACGGCTTGAAAGACTAGCTCAAGGTAATATTTTCAAATTTCCATATGTAAGATGTTTGAAGGACAAACCTCTAGCAAAGTGAAAAACATTGTCCTCGAGTCACCTACTGTGTTTTATTACTTAATGTTGTGTGACTTTTATCTGTCTATGGTATGATTGCAAACAAGGAACATTTTCTAGTACTCTGAGGAATTCTTAAGAAACAAAATATCTTTTTTTTTTTTTTTTTCCTTAATTTTGATTTTGTACTGGCATTTTTAGCTTGGTGAAGCTTATGAAAATGAGGCTAAGTATTTTGTTGTTCGCTAGATTTTCATTGCTAGTATCTTTGTCACCTCTGTGCCCTTGTTTTTCTTGTCATAGGTTCTTTTCATCAGTAACTTTTTAATCTTAACTTCTTGGCTAAATTTGATACAGAGATAGAATTACTGAAGACAACTGAATCTCCAGAAGTTTCATGGAGGTTAATGGCTGGGTAGAGGATGGAAACATGGTTAGTATCTCTGGGAAGCAGACAAAATGTAACAATGCTAAATCTTGTAACAGCCTGCTGGCCAGTGGGCAGGCATATAAATCCACTTTAGTCAAAGCGTGTGCTGGCTTTTGCCCTTCAGGGGTGTGAGGAATGTCTATTGAGAAGGAGCAGAGCATATTGCTGTTAGGTTGAGATCTAAGGAATAAGAATCACTAGTCTACAGTAAAATTTTTCTCATGCAGTAATTTGTTTTATTTTCAATAACATTATACCTCTCTCTTTGTTTCTAGATTAAGAGTGCAACTTATAAATATGGGAATAATTAGGCATGTTTCTTGGCCTGGCAGCCCATGTTTTATAGCCTGCTGTTAACTGTATTATATAAGGAATGCTACTGAAATTTGGTAATTAGCGTATCAGGACCAGATTCTGAAAATTTTTATACATTTTCTTTTGATTTCCGTTTTATGTGTGTATAGGTACATGGCTCTTTTTTTCTGAGCTATTTTTAAACTATTGCTGAGAACAATAAGACAGCATGTATAGCTGAGATGTGAAAGTTGAAGCGAAGACCTGGAACTTGCAGTCTTAGAAACGCATCTCAGAAAGACAGATTTCAACCTGGATAACTACATTTACTATTCCTAAATTTTCCCATAGTTTCAGTTAGGAAAGTTGTCACTCATTTTTTTGCTTTCCAGATTCTTTTTCCAGCTTGCAAAGTATAGAAGTCTTCATATGCATACCTTGAAGCTTTTGGTTTTCACTGGTAAACAAATTCATACATGTTGTAGACCTGGCAAGTGACACTGATAATCATTCAATAGTTATTTTTAAGATTTACAGGAAATGATCAAGGATTAAAAGGAATAGACAATTGGAAAAGGTTCAGAGAGGGACACTAGGACTGCTGAAAACTTTGCCTTTTTGTTTTAATAATTGTTAGTGAGCTCTACCTTTTCAATCTGAAAGAGTGTCAAATAAAGGGAAGGGGGTATAATAAAGACCTGTGATGACTGGTATGGAAAAGGTGACCTAAGAGTGATTGTTCACCAGGTCTTCCAGTACAACTAGAGACTCTGAATGAAGAGTCTTAGTGGGTTCAAAACAAACAGAGGGAGATGGCTCCTTTCGCAGTATGAAATCCTCACCAGATTCTAAAATTTTGCATGGATTCAGGGGGACAGTGGACAAAACTGGCAAAGAAACCTGGAGGAGAATAGGAATTGCATCTGGCTTTGGAAGTCTTGGAACAGTACTTGTTGGTACTAGATTACTCAGAGGAAGAAAGGTTTTCATGCAGTATTTAAACACCTGTCTGTACACCTGCTTCTGACATGTGCTGGGAACAAGATCTTTGAGTAGATAGGCTTTTTCATTTGATGTGGTATGGCTGCTCTGGTATTTATTGTAGATTACATATTGATTGATTATAGATGTGCAGTGTTTTAAAAATATTCAGATTTTAATGTTCTGTAACGAGTGTGTATCAAAACTTATTTTTCTGAGAGTGAGGAAATAGAATGGGCAGTTTCAGCAACACTTGTTCACTCTTTTCTAAAAATGAAGTGGCATTAGAATCATAGAATAGAATCATAGAATCACTTTGGTT
>BOSO01005668.1:20682-36547 GCA_018403395.1 Gorsachius goisagi
AGCCTAAACCTGCCCTGGCGCAGCCTCAAACCATTCCCCCTCGTCCTATTATCTGTTGCCAGGGAGAAGAGGCCGACCCCATTGAGGCATGGCATTGTTTGCTGCAGGCTAAAAGAAACCCCACCCTTTAGATTTTTCTTTGACATATCCTAATTTCTCCAGATATTGGAGTAACCTATACAAAGTCAGGAATTAGGTAACACTCGGAGATACACGCTTTGATATATGGGAGCTTTTAAAGTCACTTAGTGTAAGCTTATATAGTTTAAGAAAGTATTATGTCAGAAAACTGTGGCCTGAAGGTGCTCAGGCCTCGGTGTCCTAACACAGTAAGAGGAATGGGACATAAAGCATTGGGAGAGGTGGAAATCTCCAAACCCACAGTTTGTCAGAAGCCAAAAGGTTATACTGAGGGAACAGTGTATTAATGTCCGAATGGCAGAGCCAGAATTTGACAGTAGGCTAAGTGGGACTTACGACTTCAGTCTCATCCAGTGAGTTCTTAGGTCCAGAACTGGTCAAAGGACAGAAAGGCATCTGGCTTCAGGTACACTGGCACACGTGTATGTGCTTTTCTACAGCTGAGAACAGGAACCCAGTTCCTTGACCCTTACTGATCGTTATATTTAAGGACGTTGCCCAGACGTGTCACTTGGCTTTAGTCTGTACACATCCTCATGGAAGTAAGTTGTCTACTACTGCTATTAACTATATGTTAGTACAAGTTATAAAGACCTGGAAAACTACTTTTCATGATGAATCATGTGTATGATCAAAAATTAATTATTTTTTGACCATGTTTTGACTAGTAAATAGCAAATAAAATAGAATCAGATACTGAACAGTGAAGATAAAATTTCGAATAGTCGTTTATTCCATTGTATTCAGTGAATGAAACTGAATTTCTGTAGAAAAAATACATTCCTATACAGAGATTCCTACTATAACAGCAATCTAAGATAGGTGAGTTAGTTTCACAGACAACCCTCTCTGACATTTCCTAAGTTTTTAGTATTTGACTTTAATTTCTTCTGACATGTTTTTCTGTGAGTAGGTTGTTTTCATGGCCTTTTTGGTCCAGCTAATAGCATAGAATGGAATGTAGAAGATGATTCTGTAGTTCTTAAGAATAAGGATGATGGACTTATGCTCAATTTGACCTACACACTTTTTTTGGAAACTACCATTTCTGATTATTTCCATACTGTGGAGGTTAAGACCTCTGTGATTTTCTACTTTGCAACTGCTACCTGCTAAAATACAGTCTGAGTTTTACAGTGATGTATTTTAAAAAGATGAAAATGTAAAGTAAGCTGCATGGATGCAAGTCACTTAATAGTAAACATTAATAAAACATAATGTAAATGAGACCTTCATACTTAATTACAGGTGTATTGAAAATATTTCTAATTGTATTTTTGTACGAGTACAGTATCTGAAGAAAAAAGAAGCCGTTTATTCAAGAAGGTTAGCTCTGATGACCAGATGCCTACCGAATTAATTGAATGTTCCTAAATAATTAAAATAATAAAACAGTGCATTAAATGTGACAGGTTGTCTAAGTCAAGGCAGCAGTTGATACATAAAATTAAAGGAAGGCTAGAATATTTTCCATTATCTTGTCTGCACATCACAATTACCACACATGCCTTTTGTGCATGAATGCTTCCATTTTTACTTTGCATTGAAATCTTGATTGACTGTGGCACCTACAAATACTTTATCTGAAAGATATTAGACTTGCATCTAATAAAGACAACAGTTTGATTTTGCCCTTCAGCTGCTTTCTCACTTAATGTTGGTTTTTTTCAATTTCATGTAGATATAAATGTAATAAAAATCTCAAGTGAGCTGTTAACTGCAATTTTTATACTTGTTATATTAATCTGTAATACCATGGTATTCTTAAGGATTTTTTGTTTCACAAAATGGGTCTGAAAATAAGGAGAATAGAAGCAGAGTGGCAAGTCAGAAATTACAGTTTGAAGGATTTTCAAGGTCTTTTAATAGATCATTTAATTGCAGAAACTGTTTTAGAGAGGAGATGGCATCTATCTGTGGTGTTCAATTATGTTAAAGAAGAAACAAAGTACAGTTTAATATATTAAGTATGCAGGGGTGTAATAAAAAGCTTTGTATGGTGTATAGTATTAATTAATTAATTAATTTCATGCAGAAGTCATTACCTTTTATGCATGAAAACAAATATAAATAGTTATTGAAATGAAACTTTTATGTGGAATTTGCTTAACTTCTGAGGGTCTGGAATCTGAAAACTTGAGCAGCTGAAGAATTGGAACTTTATCTCAAATGGTAGTTATATGGGTCAAGTTGAGAAAGTTGCATCTAAGAGATAATAAACCTAAGGCTATAACATACTCATCTGGGCATAACACCACTCACATTTCACAGCACTTGCTTCTTTTGTGGCTTTTGTACTCTGTGCTTTGTATAGCATACAAATTGCCACTGCTTCTTTGAGAGGATTGTTGTCATGCAAATTCTTCCTCCTAATTTCTTTCATGTGCAATACAGAAAGTTAAACAAGTTCAAATCGCAGCAAATTAATTTAAATACATTATATGAACTTTGTTTTTATACCTACCAAAGTAATATCTAGAAGTAAAACTACTAGAAAACTCAGTCCTCGTTTAATCTCTGCCTGTGTTCCAAGAGTACTGACCAGTGAATTATGAATAATATTTTGTATGTTCTAAGTCCTTTAAATGAAGATCTGTACAAGTAAAAAAGTACTGTAACTTTGAGCTTAATTGTATTAATTTGCATTATTTAGAATTACATTAAAGTTAAATTACATTAAAGATATTTGCAGTTTAGGGTGTTCTCCTTATGTTGTAAGTTTTATGGGTTTATATTTATATTTTCATATTTTGTATTTTCAATTAATGTTAATAAACTAGGAATACAGGACCTTTACTGTAAAATTTCAGGTGAAGACTTCAGTATGGAAGTGTTGAAAAAGATACGAAGTCTAGCCTCAATTTGATTTGAAAGTTCCCTAAGAATATGATTTTATGTATGTGGGCTTAAATAGTGACTTTATTGTTGGCCAAATTATGATATCCATGATCATACAAGGTAATATACAGCCAATCACCCTGTTCAAATCAATGGACTTGTAGAATACTCTGTTGGGAATAGTATTGTAATTTGTCCATGTATGATGGTAGCTGAATAGTTTTATTTGAAAATAGTATGGATGCATTCTTAGTACTGTAGATAAGCATTCCAAGTATCCTGAAAATGGTAATCAACCAGGAAATGGAATCCAATCCATTTCAGTTTGCGTGAGTGATGTTGTGATGTGGTCATCTGATATGAGCTGTGTGTGAATTGTAGGAATGATACTCTCAGGGTGAAAAAAAAAAAAAGAGCCTGCCAGATAGCAATACTCACATGTCCCTCAATAATTTATTTTAAGATGTTCTTTATCCCTGAGCCATTGTATGTATGCTTTAAAGACACTCAGCACAGCAGTGTCCTGTGTGTTGGAATCCTGTCTTCCTCAGACACAGCTAGGAATCTGCTCAATGCCCACTGCTCCCAGCTTCCCCCGAAGATGAGAAGACTTTGAATTTTATCTAGAGTATGGATCATAAAACCATAAATTTCTATGGATGTGTCATTGTCTACTGAGGTGTAACAGCATTGACAAAAATGTCGTAATCAGCCCAGTGATAAGACTGTAACTCAAGAAGTAGTTTTATTTTAATACAAATAGAATTGGTTATGTTGTGTAAGATTATCTTATTTTGGGTTATATTATCTGTCAGAATATGTATGTAGACCATGTTTTAGATTGTTAACACAGTCTGAAGCCTATGTTTTCACACCTTCTTTGCTATTGTTGCTTGTGTTAATTAAATAAGGTTTTTAAAAAGCCTGAGTGGGACTTCCAGAGTAAATGTACTCTACCTGTAGTTTATGTGCCACCAAGTGTTGAATCACATATGTACTAATTCTGCTCTAGATCTTGAGAACATCAGTGTTTCTTTAAATCATGGATTGGAGAATTTTCAACTGGATGCTCTTTTTCTCATGGACGTAAATCAATAAACAACCTAATTCTGTTTTACCCTGATCTTTGATTATTGCTCATCGCCTCCTATGAAGTAATTGTTTTGAATCGTTGTTCTGTGTACTCGTTTCCCAGAAGATAAGTAGGCTACAGATGGCTAAATACAAGTATAGAGAAGAGGTGTAGAAGAGGTCTGCCGCATGTCAAGAGACCATCTGAGAAACTGGGTTTGCATGCAGATTCCCATAAAATATCTGCCTTTGTAGAACTGATTTAGAGTTGATAGATTAGTGCTAATGGATTAAATTAAGATTTCATGTGTCTCATAAAAGCGTGAGTGTACTACAGAACTTGAATGGTAGTTACATTTTAGATAGATTTCAGTATTTTTTCTTTTGGATGGGGGATTTCACTAAATAGCCACGATTAACTGGTAATCCTGTAAATTGGTAATTTTAACATCAGCTTGGTGTTTGACAATGGTTCTGGCGTGTTGCAGGCATGTCTTGAATTGGCTTGCATTTACTGTATTTGTAAGGGTCTTGTGATGTTTCTAACACAACGTCCTCTATTCAGTGTGCTACTAGGTTTTCTTTTTACATCTGCTAACCAATTCTCCCACAGGGGTTTTCTTTCCTGAAAGAAAAGCTTGTATGACCTTATCTTTAGCCTGAGCAGAACAAAAGACCTTCTGATAAACTGAGTCTTGTAATGAGGAAATACTACCTTTCTTTCTTCCCTTGTTCATTGAAGGGGAGTGCTTTTGATAAAATGAGGTGAATGAGACTGGAAAATTTGAGTGTTGTGTAAGTGTAGACTTTGACAGAGTCAAAAGATATTTTATAGTGGTACAGAATGTGTAGGCTGCACTTTGATTTCCCTGTGAGGGTTTTGTAGCCACAGCAAATGTTCTCTTGTAAAATTCTCAATCAATGTTGAGCAGGTTGTGTTCTGCTGTTCGCAACTTTCTTAGAATTCAGCATCAAGCTTGCCTTTTGTCACAACTATTTCTGATCTTTTGGAGCTGTGGTGCTACAACTTAGGTTTTGGATATATGCCCACTGTCTGCTTTTTATCAGCATGTATTGAGCTAATTAAGCAGTAGCAGAATTTGGTACAAAATTTGTTTTCTCAGGGAAAACAACTCAGTCAAACTCTCTGTGCTTTTAGAAATTAAAGGTTTTTGCTACTTTTCATTCAAGTTATTTCCTTAGTCTCAAGTATCATTTTCAGTCACTTTTTTCACTGTGTATTCCAGTATATTTCTATTATTCTGCTGCTCAGGGCTGAGATTTCTTGAAGCTCATATGCTGTAGATTCCAAGTTATGTTTTTTTTCATTATGTTATAGGCATTAATTGTGCCAAAATAAGTTGAGTTATTTGCTGGAGCCCACTAATGACGGTCTAGTTTTTTAACTGTCTTTTAGTCAATGAAGCCAAACCTGTATGATAAAACTGTACCTACCAAGTAGCACTTTTTGAAACTGATAACATTATTTGCAATTCCAAAAGAGAGTAGAGAATTCTGTACCTGTTGATGGGGAGAAAAAAGAATGAATGATAAGTTTGAATAAAACTTGATATCAGGGCATCTTAGCAGAGTTCCTAGTACATTGATCAGCACAAGTGTACATTACACTTTTGCTGCTTAAGTGCTCCTTAACCTCATATCTGAGAGATTAGAAAAAAAATTTGTTCTTCCAGGACCGGGGAGTGTGCTAGAAAAGAATGTACAAAGCCTATAACGATTATAATGTGATCACCTTAAAATTGTTCTGAATCATAGGCTGGTTAATGGACATGAATGTAAGACTCACCAGGGAGAAGAAATTAAATCTGACATTACAGAGAAGGCTATATATTATGGCAAATTGTTGAGATTTCATCTTTTTCCTTGAGTAATTTAATATTTAGATGGTTAATTGATTGAAAGGGATTCTTCTCTTTTTTTTTCTTTAATAATCAAGTAGTGAGTGCATTGCTCCAAGAATTAAACTACTTCTGTGATTGACAAACTAACATTTACTTGAGAGGGATGCAACAATTTGTGCAAACACAGTGAAGAGATGACAGAAAGCCTTTTTAACTAGTTAAATATCCTGTGGCTAATTTTGTGTCCACTAAGCAATGTTTTTATATCATTTGGATAGTCATTTGTGTTAAATTTTTCCTGTATTTTTCTTGGGTGACCTCTTACTGCTTTCATACAATTACCAGGCTTTTCCAGCAAAACATTTACAATTTCGCCTGGAGAACAATTGAGTGGTGTTCTTGGATTATATATTAGTTGTGGACAGAATGAATGCTAATGTTTAAAAAAAAAAACCAAACCCCCAATAAAATATTTTGTGAAGGGTAAGAAAAGCATGCCTAATTTTACAGGTCCAAATTATTTTAGATTATTTCACTTCTTAACAAACAAACAAACAAAACAAACAAACAAACAAAGCCAACAAAAACCTACCAAACCCCTGCAACCCATCCTCCTGAAAATCAGTTGAAAAACTTAGGAGGTACATGTGATTTTTATACAAATCAGAACCTAGCAATAACATGATAAAAAAGTGTTATGTGTTGTAAAATATTACAGAAATTTCCTAATTATTTTAATTAAAAGATACCCAATTTTCCTTATATTGCCTTTTTAGGGTTCTTCCCAAGCAGCTCTCAAGGATGTGATGCTTTTCTTCGCCACAAGATGACTCTAATTTCTCCATCGATATTGAAAAAGTATGGAATTCCTTTTGACAAGGTACGTTAGTGTTTATTTTTAAACTGTGCATTCATGCATTGAATTTGATTGTGTTTACTATAAGGATTGTTTATATTAAGGGTGGGGCAAAATTACTACTGGGTTTTTTTTAGGCACTGACTGAAAAGATGAAATGCATGTAGTATCAGGACCTTTACATGGTTTAGCTTGGAATTTTCTAGCAGAAAACACTTGTAGACATAATAATCTTTATCCTAAAAGTTTCTGTGATTCTTAAGATGTTACCAATATTTTTTATTTCTATTTTGTTTCCATGTAAGCTTGCATGTGATTTTCTGAAACACTTAACTAGCTGTATAAATTTAAGTTGTATACCTAGTATTTTAAAATAAATGTTTAATTTCTTCATGTCTCTGTATTGTTTTTCTGATGCAGTTAAACATAACTTTATTGGTATTGTGATTTAAAAGGTTTCAGGTGGAACAAAACCAAAAGAATTGTTATTTAATTTAAAATATATTTTAAAAGCTGTAATAGAAAAAGTGTGAATGATTATTTTGTGATGCGAGATAGTGGCAGACTGGACATTTGATAAGAACCTTATATAAACAGGAAGTGGAAAGAATAACTGGCTTTCTTCTTTGAGGATTAATTGAATACATAGCTGTTTTCAGAAACATCTGAAGTATTCAGAGTCTTCTCCTTCCCTCTAAGATTTCTACCGTAATGTTTTCTACTTTGACCTTCCTACAGGTGCCAACTAATAAAAATGCTTCTACTGCATTGATTTTTCTTTTAAGTATATTTATTCTACATCCTGAACATTTTGCAGATTTTAAATTTCTAAATTCAAGAGCTTTGTAAGGCTACTCAGAAGAGTCGTGCTTGATTCAAAATGTCCCCTGCCCAAACATTTGTTTATGTTGTACCGATTTCTTAAAAGCCTTTTGATTTTTAAGGGGTTACGATTCTTGGTTTTGCACTGCATAGGCGTTCAGAAGAACCTGTCAATATATACTTTTTCTCACTCTATTACTGCTGCAGTATAGTTCTGTAAACTGTCCTCTCCACACTCTTTGTTTGTTATTGTGGTACTGTTTTAATGTATGCAGTGTTTGTTTATTGATATCATGTGGACCTGTGCATACAAATGTAGCTTATCATGTTCCCTGGCCTAGGATATATAGGATAGGATACAGAATAATGCAGTGCTTTCTATCTGTTTTAGTTGACGAGTTGACATTTTTGTAACAATGAAATGTAGCCCACAGAAATAATATTTTAATTGAATTTTTTCATGTATAATATTGTTGTGGTTTAACCCCAGTAGGCAGCTAAGCACCACACAGCTGCTCACTCACCCCTGGTGGGATGGGGGGCAGAATTAGAAGGGTGAAAGCTCGTAGGCTGAGATACAGACAGGTTAATAGGTAAAGCAAAAGCTGCATGTGCAAGCAGAGCAAAACAAGGAATTCATTCACTCCTTCCTACCGGCAGGCAGGTGTTCAGCCATCTCCGGGAAAGCAGGGCTCCATCATGCATAGCGGTTGCTTGAGAAGACAAACGCCATCACTCCAAACATCCTCCCTTCCTTCTTCCCACAGCTTTTATTGCTGAGTATGACATCATGTGGTGTGGAATATGCCTTTGGCCAGTTGGGGTCAGCTGTCCCGGCTGTGCCCCCTCGCAGCTTCTTGTGCCCCCCCCAGCCTCCTCGCTGGTGGGGCAGGGTGAGAAGCAGAAAAGCTTGACTCTGTGTAAGCCTGGCTCAGCAGTAACTAACACATCCCTGGGTTATCAACACTCTTAGCAGCACAGGTGGGATGAAGCCACTGATTTGTTACATTGAATATCACTTCACTTTTCATGCTTAAATCAACCTATGTATAAAATTGAAGAAATGTAGGTGTTTAGAATGATACTGCCTGCCTTGGAAAGCAAGCTTTTTTAAATAAATTACTCATATAAGTAGTAGTTTGTTTTCTGAATGATATATTATCCTATGGAAATGTAGTTGCTGAGTTCAGTTTTTGTAATATATAGGTAAATACTGATTCCCTTCATAGCCTTGTGCTTTATCATGAAGTGTCAGATGAAACCTTCCAAACTGGAATGTTTTATAACAAGATTTATAGTTTTGGGTTTACAGAACATTACTCTGAACAGTGTAATTTTCAGTGGTTGGTGTTTAAAGTAGCATATTGCAGAATGCTGGCATATTTGTTTTCAGTACCACACATCTGAGGTAGGTAAGGGAGTTGATGGTATTACTTCAGTGTCTTGATTATTCCTGTATTCCAATTTAAAAAAAAAAAAAAAAGTTCTAGAAATAGTTAAATATTTAAGTTTGGTTCTATCACCTCATCTGGGAGGAAGCAGACTGTACCCAAGTGTAATTGTAATTAATGGGATTCAGTGAGAAAGTGAATAGAGAGAAACAGGCTGTGATCTCTCATGGCTCAAAGTGATAGAAGTGGAAATGTGCTGAATGCTGATAAGTCAGCCTGTGCCTACCAGGTGGCAGCTGAACTGCTGCTTGTTGCAATAGAACACCTGCTAAACTGTCAGTAGAGGGAGGGTGTATTGAGATAAATTTTGGAATTGTTAGCATTGAGAATAATCTTTCTTAAACATTCCCACAGTGATTGTTGGAGTGCTATGGTAGCGGTTATAATATATGCACCTGTATGTGCATTTGCATATATATACTAAATATGAACCCACAAAATTTAACCTTGCAAAGTGCAAATGCAAAATGTATGATCCAATTTTATTCTTTAGCTTTGTAAGCCAAGTATATTTTTCTTGTTTTCCTCTCTTTCCTTCATCCCATAATACAATCAGAAATACACATCCTGAAGTGCTATTCCTGTGTATTTATTCTTGCTTTAAGCAAAAAAATAGAAAAGCACACAAAGAATTTGCAAAGCTGTAAGATGAGAATTTTGAAGAAGAAAGGGGGGATTCTGGAAGTGGAAATTGAATGTAAAACAACCATGCCAGCAAAAAGCTGAGATTTAAGACATGACATTTTAATAAGAAAAATGTTTGGAGTTGTGAATTTTAATTTTGATGATTGTTTACAATTTAACTCTCCCTTTTTGCAATTTCAAATCATGAGTGTATTTCGGTAAAAGGAGTCATATTTTTATTTCTAATTTTTCATACTGTATTGCTTAGGCAAAGCATTGTCACACAATGAAAACAGCCTACTTAATCTCTTAAGTCTCCTTATTGTCCTGTAATCAGCAAATGCATCTTGTTGAACAGTTGTCAGTCATTGCTCAGATTATTTGCTTCCTTTAAATGGATCTGTTTGCTATAGTGGTCCTGCTGTCTGATGTGTGTTTCATGTAAAAAGGTTTATCAGAGTATGGGGAATCTCTTTTAACTCTTTTACTTCTGAATCTTCTAGTTTATTGATTAACTCTTATCAGATAGTTCAGAAGACAGTGTGCCATTTCTAGTCTCTGACTAGCCTGTCCTTGATACAGTGTTTGGTTGTCTGACTTTAAGAGATTAAAGCTGTGTCTGAGTGGAGAGAGTATTAGTGACTGACAAGAAGTGCTGTCTCTTCTTCTTTTCATGTCCAGAGGAGAGCAGCAGTCCATCCAAGTATAGGAAGATGAGATTTCTCTCTTGAAAGAGAATATCCTGACCAGTGGTTTGTTCACCTTACCCCACTTCTTTTTGTAATTTACTCTAGAAGCCTTTTATATCTGATATCTCTTTTATAGCTACTAGGAATTTGATTTGGTTTTGGCTGTATGTCCGTGGTTGTTGTGGTGTTGGTTGGTTTGGGTTTTTTTTTGGGTGTTTCTTGTTTTCTGCTTTCTATAATTTTTTATTGAGTCAGTGGCCTCAGCACACTTTTCTTTTGGTTGCTTTTCACTGTGCTTATAAAGAACACAGCAATCCTTTGGAACTACCTTTGCTCATTCTCTAAAGCAATGTCACAGCTTAACTGTAGTCAGGCTTTTCCTCTTTGCGAATCTACTTCCAGGGCCCTTGTCCTTTAGGTATTTAGAATTCTTGTTTTCAGTAGTACCAGAGTGTCTGCTTTCTTAAATTGTGCTTAAAGAGGGGAAGGACAGGGGCAGATGAAATTTTGGTTTAATGTAATGACTAAAGTGGTGTTTTAATGGCTTTATGTTGAGACATTCTGCATGGCATTTCCAATGCAAGAATCCCATTGATGTTAGTGGCTGTAAGGCTGAAGAATTGGTGCAGGGCAATTGTTAATTCTTCTTCCTCCTTTTCTGTCTAAAATGATATAAATATACTGCCTGAGGGGATCCAAAAGTATCCGATGTGTTCCTTTGGGATGAACAACGTTGTTTTCTTTAACTGCTAAGGCTCGTTAACTTAGAGTTTCTCCTACTTTATGCTTGATCATCAACAGTAAGTTCCTTAAAAGGCAAATCAGGCCCTCAGTCGCAGGTCTTCATAGTTTTTGAAGTGGGTAAGTATGGGAGAGAAGGGCGAGAATAAGATAGCTCTCCAGTCTTCCCAAGAAAAGTTCTGGTGCCATTCTAGAGAAACATCTTCAGGGTGGAGGACAGAATAATTCCTTCAATGATTAATTTTTACTAGTGTTTAGGGGTGATAATTGGGGTATTTTGGTCCAGCCTGGCTCTGCTTCCTCTCATTCAGGAAGTTTAATATATTCTTTGCACTGTCTTCTCTAGCTCCCTGTACTTCCAGGTTTTATTACCAGTGAACCTCTGCCCCAAGATTAGTTTTTTGAAAGTAGTTTCTGAATTTATAAAGTAATGCATGTAGCTATGTATTTTATGGTATACAACAGTGTCTAAGGTATACTGTTTCTGCTTGCATTAAATCACAACTGTGTGCAAGGTGAAAAAAATTCTTTCTAGGTAATTGCAAAGGCAAATACACTTTTTGTTGCTTCAGGAGCAGACCTGCTTTTATAATGTCGTTTACTTCAAGTTTTCTGTGTTTTTGTTTTAATACTACAGGTTACACAAGAGGCTGGAGAATTTATGATCACTTTCCCATATGGATACCACGCAGGATTTAACCATGGCTTTAACTGTGCAGAGTCAACAAACTTTGCCACCATCCGATGGATTGATTATGGAAAAGCAGCAAAGTTGGTAAGTCATATTGGAGAAAATTGATGCATAAGGAAATCTATGCTGTGGTTAGTTATTTCTGAGAATCTATGGAAGCTGGTGAGAAAGGGAGAACTTATTAGATCAGGTAGTAGCTTATATTGACATTGAGATTGTATTTATAGTTGTTCTTTTTGTAGCGGGTATTGTAATTTTAGCAATGTGTATCCCTCTCAGTAGTGAGTTTTGTTTGCAGCTTGATCTGTATACTGTTCTTCAAAACCAGTTGTATTTATGGATATTTTTAAGTTGAAGCTACATATACTGAGGTTAGTATATGTGAAGACAACTGACTCCTGCTCTTAAACGTCCTGCAAGCTCTACTATTAGTGAAAGCACTTTATTTAAACCAGGAATTTTGGTATCTGGAAAGAAACATAAATAATTGAACTTTTTAAACAAACATGTTCAACTTCTCTCATCTTTAATGTCATCAGGTATCTTGTAGTATAAGATAATCAAGAAACTGTGAAGTCAGAGTAGATATTTTCAAGTTTTTAAATGAGGTGTTTTACTGAAGATATTTTAGACTGAAATTTTGTTATGTGGCATACGTTTTTTGCTTCTTTTTGTGTACAGCATGTGAGTAAATATATAAAATCAAGACAGTATTCAGCAGAAATTTTTTACTGTTTTTTAATATTCTGTGATTTTTCTCAGAATTATGGCTTGTATAAGCTTTGGTTAGTATGCTTCCTGAAATGTTTAAGCCAGAGGCATTTTGTGCATTAACTTCTTCAATAGTGATTTAATATATTAGCTAAGAAGTTGACATGGAATAAAGGGCAAAATCAGATGTGCAGGTTTAACAATTAAGTAGTGATAGTGAACTCTCATTAAAAGCTTGAGATTGGAAGACCATCCTGAGAAAGTTCTCAAATAGTGGAAATTTATGATTTAGGCACTATTGATTAATATTGTTAATAACAGTGAATATGCTTCAAAGGGAGAAAGTTAATTTTTTTCCATTTTCCACGTGCTCTGTATGCATACAGTACTGCAATTATTGAAAACATAAATATGCATCTAACATGTTCAGGCTGGCCTTTACCTTTAATGGGAAATTTGTGCTTTCAGTAGCTAATAGATAAGGTGTTGACTGTAAAGGTAATAAAAAAGAAAAAATCTTTGCATATGAAAATTTGGAATTTCTATAGTTAATACAATGAAACAAAGTTGAGAGGAATATGGGCATGGGCACATACGAAATAGTTGTGGCAGGTAAAACTGTCCAGGATTTTAAAAGGTATGAATGAGCTGCACCTCAAATTGATTCAGCTGAAACTTCATTCAAGAATTGCAAACGTTATCTTTGGATGTAGCAAAGCTGAGGTAGTGATACCTGCAGCTACATCCCTTTTGGTGTACAGGCTTCATATTTTTTATGTTTTAAAAAGACATTATGCCATTTGGTGTGCAGCTGCCCTAGTACAAACTATTAAATGCTTTATAATTCCAGTGTGCCTCTCAGTTATTGTATTATGCTGTAAACTTAACGTCAGTTTTAAATTCAGGAGAGTTAGAAGATAATTTTTTAAAGCTAATGAAATTTTATTCCTTTACACCACTCCAAAAGTGCTTCTGAAATTCTGAACTTTTAGCTAGGAAGTCATGGCATATAGACTCTAAATACAGTTTTATTTAGTTAAAATTCTCTAGCATATGGATAAAACTTTCATCTTAGTACACTGAATTCTGTGCTCTGTGGTTATTGCACATAAGAGCAGTATTGTGCAGATACAGTATAAGAAATTAAAGTGTTTCTGTGGTTTCTGCAGTTGAATTTAAGTGTCTGAAAGTTCTGAAGTGGCAGCTGAAGCAATAATGACTTCCTCTATAGCGAAAACTTAGATACCATTGTCAAATGTGAACTCCAGTTTCTTTGGCAAATGGCCAGAGTGCTTAATATTACATCCTTATTTTTTATTATTTATTACCACAGAATTGCGAATTAAAGTTTATTCTCTTTTTGAATGAAACAGAACATGGTAGGAAGTACTAGTAGTAGGATATCTAATATTTTTTTAATAGAAATGTGTAAGAAGAGAAGAGCTAATGGAAAGATGGTGAAATAATTTTTTGTAATACTTACACTTGTTTATGCTCTACAAATATGGTAAACAAGTCAAACAGAAAGTATTATAACTTGTTATCTGTTCTTAAATTGTAACTATATGATGCTTTGAAAGCACACACAAGTTACGGAGTTACTGCAAATGGAGTACTCCGTTTCTTGATTATGGTGTTTCTCTAGAAAAACATGAGGATAACTATGATTAGTTTTAAAAAGGTAGGTCTGTGTGCCCAAAGAATACTGATTTAGTTTTATTTGCAGCTGTGGTAACTTCATTTAAAAGAAAAAAAGCCATCACACAACCTTGTATTCCCGTTTGTCCTTCTTCAGAGTACTGATGTTGTGTTTACTTATCTTTCCTTTCTCTATGTGGTACGTACAAGAATTTTAACTGAAAAAAATATTTTTGATCCCCTAGTTCCCCTGTATTGTACTGCAGAAATGGCCTGCGTCAGCAAAATGCAGAAATATCTAGGTCAGTTCATTGCTGTATTCTCCTTAGAGGATATAGAATACTGATGACCGATTATTTGTCTTCCTACAGGAACACTTTTATTTTTACAGAATAGTTTCTAATTGCTTACAGCTGGATTTCTGTCTTAGAAAAAGAAAAAAATTCTGAAGTACAGTCAATATTCATTCTTCATTAATTTTTGAAAAAACAGTCACACAAAGATTTCCATTAAAGTTGTAAATATTTAGGCTGTGTGACGATACTGCTTTCCTGCATGAAATGAGATGGTGTTAAAGGTTCTGTGAAATTGATTGCAAATGTTAAATTTGAGGTCATTTAGATCTGCAGTATTGGAAGCTTTGGTTAAGCAGAGACCATGGGTGCAAATTCGAAAAATTATTTTCTGTCTTTAAAAAATGCTAAACTTGTGATCTTGGTTTCACTATGTGTACCCTACCTACCTGTAGTAGTTTTAACCCTGGGAGCAAGGATGGACCCTCCAGCTTGTTTTCTAGAGTTTGTGTAAGACTTCCACTCAGGGAGTGGCGTAGGAAGGGTAATACCAGGTGGCACCTCCAGTGTGCTCTTTGCTACAACTCATCTGGCTGCTGCTTTGGGCTGTGTTCTCACTTTTGGACAGAATTAAGTTGGACAGAATTAAGCAGAAATAAAAAGTAGATTAAAAAAAAAGCAGAAATGAAGAAATAACAGATAAATAAAAAATCCCCGAAATCGACGGGAGAAACAGTGTAGGTTTTGCTGTTTTTTTCTACTAGTAAGAACATGCAGGAAGAGAAATAGGAGATACTGGTGAAAGGAACAAACCAGTCATGGTCTCCTGAAGATGCTTGGCAAATGGGTGTGGTGCAGAGGGATGCTGGTGAAGTGCTGAAGTGGAGTAAATCATGGGACTTAGTGAATCAAAGGTAGGTAGTGCTCAGTTCACAAGCACTTTAGTTGTGTTTGTTATGCTCTGTGAGGATGGGACGCACTCTAATCTTTAGACATTTGCTTGGTAAAAAACTGGCTGGTTGGCCGAGCCCAGAGTGTTGTAGTGAATGGAGTTAAACCCAGTTGGTGCATGGTCACAATTGATGTTCCCCAGGGCGCAGTTCTGGGCCTAGTTCTGTTTAATATCTTTATTAATGATCTGGATGAGGGGATTGAGTACACCCTCAGCTTGCAGATGACACCAAATTGGGCAGGAGTGTCGATCTGCTGGAGCGTAGGAAGGCTTTGCAGAGGGATCTGGACAGTCTGGATTGATGGGCTGAGGCCAATAGTATGAGGTTGAAGAAGGCCAAGTGCTGGGTCCTGGGTCACAACAACCCCATGCAACGCTACTGGCTTGGGGAAGAGTGGCTGGAAAGCTGCCTGGTGGAGAAGGACCTGGGGGTGCTGGTCAATAGCTGGCTGAATATGAGCCAGCAGTGTGTCCAGGTGGCCAAG
>BOSO01005670.1:0-23671 GCA_018403395.1 Gorsachius goisagi
CAAGGCCAAGTGCCAGGTCCTGCACTTTGGTCACAACAACCCCATGCAGCGCTACAGGCTTGGGGAAGAGTGGCTGGAAAGCTGCCAGGTGGAAAAGGACCTGGGGGTACTGGTTGACAGCCGACTGAATATGAGCCAGCAGTGTGCCCAGGTGGCCAAGAAGGCCAATGGCATCCTGGCTTGTATCAGGAATAGTGTGACCAGCAGGAGCAGGGAAGTGATCATGCCCCTGTACTTGGTGCTGGTGAGGCCGCACCTTGAATACTGTGTTCAGTTTTGGGCCCCTCACTACAAGAAAGATGTTGCATTGCTGGAATGTGTCCAGAGGAGAGCAACAAAGCTGGTGAGGGGTCTGGAACACAAGTCATACAAGGAGCGTCTGAGGGAACTGGGGTTGTTTAGCCTGGAGAAGAGGAGGCTGAGGGGAGACGACATCGCCCTCTACAACTAGCTGAAAGGAGGCTGTAGTGAGGTGGGGGTCAGCCTCTTCTCCCTGGCAACAGATGATAGGACAAGGGGGAATGGTTTGAAGCTGCGCCAGGGCAGGTTTAGGCTTGACATTAGGAAAAACTTCTTCACTGAAAGGGTTGTCAGGCTCTGGAATGGGCTGCCCAAGGAGGTGGTGGAGTCCTCATCCCTGGACGTATTTAAAAGAAAGATAGATGAGGCGCTTAGGGACATGGTTTAGTGGTGGGTTGGCAGGGTTAGGTTAAAGGTTGGACTCAATGATCTTAAAGGTCTTTTCCAACCTTAACGATTCTATGATTCTATTCTATGATTCTATGATTTTATTAGAAAAGATCAAGAACCTACCCTTTAAAGTCCTGCTAACAAAGTGGAACTCAAGTGAGAAGTGTATGAGAAAATGTCTCATTTGAATTCAGTTATTTCAGACTGGAATGAAATGTCTTTTTTCCAGCCTAAATTTATATATATGATTCTTTACCATATATATTATGTGTGTCATCATTTTTCCCAAACTCCTTTCTCTCTTTTCTTTCCTAATTGTTGACTCTTCTCTGAGTTCCACGGGCGCTCTAGTTTCATGAACATGGCAAGTGTCAACGTTAGGGTTACATTGTTTTATGCTATGTGTCTGAATTAACAAAGAACATACAAATAGCTGTTTGTTGGCTGTATGGACTAATGAACTGGAGTAGCATGGACAGAGTCTATTAATGAAGCTTCAAGAAGAAAAGTGCTAGACAATAAAACATTAAGACAAAGAGCTTTCACAGGTGTTTTAGAATGTTTTTGGAAATTTGGGAGGGAAAGGAAAAAGAAATGTCTGATATGACTACTTCATAAATGTATTTATGATGAACATATTATGAATAATTGACACTTCAGAGGTATTAGTAGTATATTTGTGAAAAAGTAAGCATAAAATTTACAATACTGATTAATGAAAAATATACCTACTATTAAAGACAGAAATTTGTTACTGTCTCAGACACATACTTTTGGTCTAATGACATATTCTTGAAGATGTAAGAATAAAAATGTGAAAGAAAAGGAACTGATATCCCTGACTTTCAGACAAAAAGAAATGCTTATATAGATGACATGTAGGAGTGAGTAAGATCATAACACTTCAATACAAATATAGAAGAAACTTTTGTTTCTAGTCAAGAAGTTTGAAAATGTGATATCCTGGTGGATACTCATTACAGTGGAGCTAGTTCAAAACAAAATTAAGTGTAAAAATTAAGTAGTTATTTCTGCCTGCAGAATGTGTATCCTCCTTGCAGCCCTTCTTGTAGATGAGCATCACATTGGTTAATCTCCAGTCAACTGGGACCTCCCTGGTTAGCCAGGACTGCTGGTAAAGGATGGAAAGTGGCTTGGTGAGCGCTTCTGCCAGCTCCCTCAGTACCCTTGGGTGGATCCCAGTTGGGCCCATAGACTTGTGTGTGTCTGAGTGGTGTAGCAGGTCACTAACCATTTCCCTTTGGGTTATGGGGGCTTCGTTCTGCACCCCGTATCCTGTTTTCTAGCTCAGGGGGCTGAGTAGCCCAAGAACAACTGTTCTTACCAGTAAAGACTGAGGCAAAGAAGGCATTATGTACCTCAGCCTTTTCCTCATCCTTGGTGGCCAGGTTCCCCACCCCTCCTCCCCTCATATCCAGTAAAGGATGGAATTCCTCCTTAGCTCTTTTTTTGTTGTAAATTTATTTGTAAAAATATTTTTGTTATCTCTTACAACAGTGGCCAGACTGAGTTCTAGCTGGGCTTTCACCTTTCTAATTTTCTCTCTGCATGACCTTATGAGATCCCAGTACTCTTCTTGAGTTGCCTGCCCCTTCTTCCAAAAGTGGTAAACTCTACTTTTTTTCCTGAGTTCTAGCCAAAGCTCTCTGTTCAGCCAGGCTAGCCTTCTCCCACACTGGCTCCCCTTTTGTCACATTGGGACAGCCTGCTCCTGCACCTTTAAGATTTCCTTCTTGAAGAATGTCCAGTTTCCTGGACTCTTTTGCCCTTCAGGACTGCCTCCCAAGGGACTCTGTCAACCAAGCACCTAATCAGGCCAAAGTCTGCCCGCTGACCCCCTGCTTACTTCTCCAAGAATCGAAAGCTCTATCATTTCAAGATCTCTGTGCCCAAGACGGCCTCCAACCATCACATTATCCACCAGTCCTTCTCCGTTCACCAGCAACAGGTCCAGCGGGGCGCCTTCCCTAGTTGGCTCACTCACCAGCTGTGTCAGGAAGTTATCTTAGACTGTTTCCTCTATGCTGTGTTGTATTTCCAGCAGACATCTGGTAAGTTGAAGTCCCCCACAAGAGCAAGGGCTAGCGATGGTGAGACTTCTCCCAGCTCCTTATAGAATATTTCTTCTGCCTCTTCATCCTGGCTGGGTGATCTATAACAGATTCCCACCACAATATCTGCCTTCTTGGCCTTTCCCCCGATTCTCACCCATAAACACTGGACCCTAATGTCACCATCATTAAGCTCTAGACAATCAAAACACTCCCTTATACGGCTCACTAGTGCACCGTCCCTCAAACACTGGTGTGCCGCCCCCAGACTTATCTCTAGCAAGCCTGGTTTTATCTATTTTCCCCTTCAAATGTAGTTTAAAGCTTTTTCAATGAACCCTCCTAACTCCTGTGTAAATATACTTTTCCCCATTTGAGACAGATGTACCCTGTCTATCGCCAGCAGGCCTGGTTCCCCCAGCATTTTTAGTTTTACCTCACCAAGATCTTGTAAACATATTTTTTTCCTCTTTGTTTTTTTTTCTGGAACCCCTCAGACCTCTAATCATTTTTTATGTATTCCATTCCTATGTCTGCCACTGGAGCAGTGCATATCAGCTGTCAAGTCTCTCTTCCTTGAAAGTGTTTACACGGTGTCTTACTGGCAATGCCAGGAATACTATTAAAAAATAGAAGAAAGTCATAAATTCAGTGAAATTATTTATTTGCTGCTTTTTCTCTCTGAAAATAATCTCCTAACAGAACTTGATTTCTGAAACTATGTCAGTTGTTTTAGTGGTTTGCTTATGTACCCCGTGGATTTTGGCATTCCATAGTCTTAAACTAATAATTGTCCACTATTTGTTGTAGGCAATTTTTGATCCCAAGTTATGCATCACATATAAAAAAGGGACTCTGAAGAATTTGTTTCTCAAGTTATGGCAGCCTTGCACAAAATATAGAAAGTTAGGGTCTCACAACAGCTCAAGGCAGTTTCTGAGAATCTATAGGTTTTCCTATGAGTCCTGCACTTTGTCTGCCACTGTCACTTCCTGGTTACACTAAAGAGACAAGGTAACAATGATTCCAGGCTCCATTCCTGTCCAAAATTCATACTTGATAGCAAAATGTGCTATCTGGTGGAGTTCAGGCCTTTTGTGATAATTAGAAGGCAATGTTTGCCTCAGAACAGGAGTGAATAATTTGGCCTCTGATGCTTAGTAGGACAATTTATTCCATGTTTGTAAAAATAACAGAGTTATAGACAGAATTAATTACCTAGTTTGATTTTTTTTTCACTTGTTTACCTGTCTTTCCTAAACTTTCTTCCCTTTCTCCTAAGTTTTAGGTACCATGATAGCTCAAGCACATTCTGAATCAAATGAGAGTATCATGCCCTCTTTCTCTAGCCCGTGGATTCAGTTATGTGTTCTTTCTTGTTTCAGCAACGTTGCCTGCCTTATCATGAGCGAGTCATTTCACAGAGATAGACTGGCAGAAAAGAAACTCTGCAAAGAGAAAGCAGGAATGTCTGACCATGGGTGACACGGGAGGTTGGCACTGCCATGCCAGCTTGGCATGGTGCTGCAGAAACATCACACAAGTCAAGGATGGAGGTATTCCTGCTAATAAACACAACCATTTTAAAGGAATCAAAACTCTGTAAAAAGAAGTCTTGAGGTTTATCCAAACTTTATCCCAAGTAAAAGGGGAGATTAAAAAGTTGTACTTCATTCCAAGTTCATATATTTCACTTTCCCTTTCTCTTTTTACTCACTGTGAATATAATAATCCAAGCAGAAGTTATGATAGAAAGTTCTGAGTAGCTTTTTAAAGAATTAACTGCAATCTATTGAATTAGCAAGATCTTAAATTGTTCATAAAGTTAAGTAGCATACACTGATGCTTAGTTTAGAGCTTTTTCCCAAGTTCTCTCAGTAACTACCCAATCTTGCTTATCTAATATTACTGCCAAAAAAATATCTGAAAACAGCTCAATATGTGGCTTAGTCATAGAGCATTCCTTCTACATGATAACCACTTAGAAGCAATGACAAATTACTTTTTCCTCATTTTTTATGAACAGATAACTGATATGGAGGAACTGGTGAATGACAACAATGGAAAGAAAGTATTTGTAGCTAGGAGAGGTTGAAGAGAAAAGAGCGTTGTCTATTCAGGAGGATTTTTCATATTATTCTCTGTATTTCCTTAAGAAAATTGCCGTAAAAACATGACTAAAGTCAGCGAAGGACCATGCTTTTTGTGGAGAGAAGGGAGGAATTTGTGTCACATGATCATAAACCACACTATCTTGGTACTGAGATTTCAGTAAATACTCAGCAAGAGTTCTATAGTCGTTCAATAAACATTAAAAATGTTTGCCATGACTACTCAATTATAAAATACTGCTATAATTTATCAACAAACATATGTTATCTAGAATAAAGACCACCTAACAGGTCTCGAAAAACAGTTCTTAGTATGATACTCATATTCAAGAAGGGAGTTTTTCCTTGGCTCAATCGTGGATTGACACTGCATCTGCTATGCTCCTGCTGTTAACGTTTCTGTCAATGACATGGAGGAAAGCATGAAATCATGAATGGAAATTGCAGGTTGAAAAAGAAAAAGCAGGAAATCCTAAATTATAATAAGGACTGAGTAATTTGCTTGAATTACTGAGTTAAACTTTCTAAAGAGATTGTTTCAATGCAGTCAAAAGTAAAGTTATGTATCATCTCAGAAAAAAAAACCACAAACCAACAAAGCCAGGCAAATACATAGAATGAGGACCTCATCTTAAGGATCAGATAAACATAAAAGAGTCATAGCAGACTAGCAATTCAAGGTGAGTTTCTAGTATGCAGTTTTGTCAAATGGGCTATTAAAGTCCCTGGATAGATGAACAGGTTGCAGTGGGCACAAGTAAAGCATGATTGTATGTGATTGATGGGATGAAATCCAGAAAATGATATGTATTCAGATTCTCACAGAATTAGAAGATCTTAAAAAAGTTAAAAGGGTGGAGAAAAGGACCTCAGAAATTACATAAGGATTACAGAAATGGTTTACAGTGAGAAATTTAAAAAGTTCAATCTGTTTATCTTATCAAAACAAAGATGAGGAGATGATTTGATGATAGCATAGAAGTACTTTTTGATTAGTGACAGAATAAAAGCTCCTTTTTACCCATCTTTTTCCTTCAGTCACTCATACGTACATCCTCCTCTTCTTCAGTCACTTGCACAGCCTTGACAATCACCCATGCTAATAATTTACAGGCCAGTTATAAAAAATTGTTGAAGAATCAAAAAGAGAAATGTTTCTCATTTGGATATTCCTTTATCACTAGACTGTTAATGCTGTTCTTCCTTGGCCTCAGAAGAAGCACGCGAACTGTCAGTTTGAGATAGACAGGGGCAGTTTCAATGGCAACTTGGAAAGGGTGATGAATTAATGGCATGTGGGTAAAACTAAATTGTATTTCTATTTTTAAAATCGTCCATTAGAATATCTTAAGAAACTGTTTAATTAATAGCAACACAGTGATCAGGATTTAAAATCACTTATAGCAAACAACTAAAGATACCAGTTTCTCATTGTCACAAGCAGTCACTTCAGAACTCCTGTAAACTGTTCTGTCTCAGAATTTATAACTGCATGAGCCTAATAGTCTGTATTCATGCTGATGCTGATACCTGGGTAGTTTCTCAGCAGTGCTAAGCTGATACTGAAATGTGGAAGCTTTTTTTGAGGCCGCCTTTGTGGTCTTTTTGAGTAGCTGATACGTAACTAGAAAACTATGATAGACTTAATAATCAGTCAAGACTTGCTAGACAAACAGATACTTTATTCTATACTTCACTATCATTTCTCTGAATCCTGCCTATAAATCTGATGGGTTTGCTTAGGAGATTTCAGAGCCATGTCTAGGTTTTTGAAAACACCATCTGTCTCATATTCAGTTTGAAACACAGTTTCGTAAAGTGTGTAGGCTAAATTATCTGCTGTTTTGCCATTTGTAATATGCCTCTGCACAGAATGTATAAGGTTTTGCTGGGCAGTAGAACAGCTGTATTTTATATCTACTTTTCTATTTGCTCTTTGCAAATGAGTTTAATTGTTCAAGGTACAAAGTAGAGAAATAAACTATTAGTGGCCTAAGTAGGAATCCTAATGGAATTAATTTCTGTACCTCACTGTTTCCTCTGTACTCTTCCAAGATGTACTTCTGCGGTGAAAACTTATGTAGCTGAACTGTTTCAAAGAATGGAACAGTTGTGACATTTTCATATCTGTGCTGTGCTCCCATTGCAGTAAGCAGCAATGTTTCTATTCATTTGCCTGAAACAGAAATAACATCAGTGGATTCAGTTTCCCGCATAGCCAAGAGATCTGACCCCCTGTGCGAAGCAACACCATGTTTCAGAGTAATGTTCAAGGGACCTTGGAAGAAGCATTTAAGGAATTTCTGCTCATTCAGATCGGCTTATGTCCCAAAGCATTACAAAAATGTAGAGCTTGTCAACAACTCTTTATTGCAAACCTCTACTTCTGTAATTTTGGAACTTCTCATTTTTTCGATATAGGAAGAAAGATGGTCATATGGGAGATCAGAACAGCAGACTTCAGCCTTTTAAAAACAAATGCAGAATGTGCCTGTTGCTTTCTGATTTCATTCAGTGATCTGCAATCCACAAAATGTAAGCTTGTTGCAAGACTGGGCACAGATGGGCAGTAATAAGAAAGTAGCTCCCAAGTTGGTAGTGAAATCACCTTGTCATAATCTAGGCCATGATATGATAAGCGCCTTTTAGAGACATTTTAAACAGGAGCTGGGTGAGACCCAACAATGCCAGGCAGAGGTAATTTATGACTTGACTGAAAGATCTTGCAAGAGAGGAATGAGTTTTCTTCACGCAGATAACCCAGAGCTTCGCTTCCTACAGAACAAAAATATTTTGCGAAAAGCCCTCAAGCTCCCTGTGATTTGTAGTGTACTCCTTTACATCACTTCACCCACCTAGCAAGTGCTAACATGCTTGGGGCAGAGGGGTTGTGTGAAGCACCAGTTAGGTATTTCACTGTTAAAGGTAGCACCTAGTAGAAGAAATACGGCTATTGGTACTTGGCCAACGCAGTCACTGGACTTTGGCAGCATTAGCAAAATTATAAAGACGGGCTGTCATCTGAAATTATATCAGTGGTGATAAGCCAAAAAAGTGAAGGAAGCCAAAAAAAACTGATATAAAAAGAGACATTTCGACTGCAATAATTAACTACCATTCTTTTATTAGAGAAAAAATGGGCACAGCAAAATAATAGCTATTCAGATCACTCTTAACAAAAGCTGGAGTAGCTGGTTGGAACAAGCTCCATTTAAATTTAAGGGTGAATCAGCAATGAACAGAGAGACATGAGAGAATCCACAACAGCTTGATTTAGAGAAGTATCCCAAACTTTGCCTGAATGTGTCAGCAACTTGATGAAATTGGCATGGGATTCTCATAACTGCAGGATTTCTCCTAAGAGGTGTGTATTTCTCTGCTCTAGTATTCACAGTAGCCCTTCAGAGATAATTTTGATAGGACTCTTGCACATGTTTTGGACACTAAAGATTCAATTCTTCCTTCATACTGGTGGAAATTACAAGTAACCTTCTTGAGCCTGCCCGAGTTTTGCTGATGTCAAGCTTGCAGGAGAAACAGATTGGACACCAGGAAATAAAATTGAATACACAATCAAAAGAGTAAGTATCTGGCAACATAGGAATGTCCATTGCTGATCCAGAACTAAATCAGATACAATTCTGCAAAGTAGTTCTGTTAAATAACTTTTTTCAGTGATGTGTAACATTGTGTAAGCAGATGTTCTGTGAACTAATGCCATTTTATGAAGTTTTATTTCTAAATATATATTTTGATTTATTAAAAAAAATATCACTCTAGGTGAATTTATTTTGCAATTAGACTCCACTTAACATCATACTGCCAACAACTGCCTGCAAAGGAAGCGAACCTAAATTTATAACTGCAACCCCCTGCTATAACAACATAAACACAAGGGGAACATCCAACCTATTACCTTTGGAAGACTATAAACAAAACCTCATCATAGCTAATCTGCCACAGTCAAAAGACTGAATGAACAGATGGGCTTTCCACAGCCCCACAGAGGTTAGCACAGTCTGAAACTCTTGTGGGGATTTGGGAAGGCTGGCTACTGGCAACACTTTACCACAAAATCTCACACGGAAGGAATTCAGGCAGAGGACAAATGTTGGATTGCCTGAGATCACCTGAACTCTGGTGAATAATAACTGATGTGGACATACACAGACCTGGCCCTTAAGCCTGCAACGGGGCATTAAGATTTGTTGCTGAAATAGAGTTTCTGTTAAGATAAACTTCTGTTGTAATATCTCCTGTTTCTCCATCCAACTATTGCACTTCTGATATTATCACTCTCACCACAGTGTTTATTCACAAACTTTGGAAAATGGAGAGCTATCCCTTTAAAGGGACCTTTCATCCCATGGATCCCATTTGTGAAGATGGGCATGACAGAAATATTGAAAGTAAGTTTTCCCTTTGCCAGCACTGTCTGGAGCTGGATGAGGCATGATATTCCCTGGAAAGTCTTTGTCATTAACGCAAAACTGAGAAATTTGCAATTTGACCCTGAGTCATGCCCCTGCACGCCTGAATGCTTTCAGTAGCGAGCTGCTGGAGAAGATTTCATTTGGACTTGTTCATTAGGCACGTTTTCTACTGGGACTGGTCCACTGACACAGAAGAGTCGGAGATTGCTTTAATGAAATCCCATGTGTCAGGCAATCAGATGGGAAAAGGAAGAATCAAGCCCACAAGCCAATAAATATTTAATTTTAAGACATATCTCCAATAGGGCATGCAGTGACTTACATGAAGGAAGAATAATAAGGGAATAATTTTGGAAATACTGATCTACATATTAAATATAAAGTCATACAGCAAGTCAATAGCAAAGGCAGGAAGTCAAAACTCTTGTTTCTCATCGCATGTTCACTTCACTTGACAATGATCCAGCTGTGGGTGACACAAACCATAGGGCCATCAGAGGTTAAGATGCAAATTCAGTTCAGATGCCAAAAATTTTATCTATCTATCTATGTATCAATCTATATCTGGGATGATCTCTTTCCTAGTTAAGCCTTTCCACGATCTTAGAGACACAAAGCTCTCTGTAAGCTGATTATTCCCCAGTGAAGAACAGTGTCCCAGTAATTTAGTTACAGCATAACAGTGTGTGATCAAATTTAGAAAAGATAAAAAACAACTTGTATTTTTTTAAAATGCGTTTGTGAAAGGTCTTCATTCCCCTGTCTTCAAAAGATACTACCTGGCCGTTTCATATTATGGTGAAAAATTTCTGATGGATTATGGCACTTAAATAAAGAAGCAGCTTGCCTTAGGCAGACTTGTGAAACTCTGTATGCTCTGTTGTCTTCTGGCTACTTACAGATTCCCAACAATTAAAGCTGGAAGAAGATCTAGGATTGTGGTCCATTTTGACCATTATTGGTCAGAAGGAAGACTCCCTGCAGACTATTTTTCACAGGTCTGTTACACAGCCAACCTAAATGATAACTTACATGATGGTAACGCTATAAAATATCTGTAGGTATAAACTATTCGGTATGTTTGAATACACTGGTCATCTAAATCATTGTCTCACCATCCTTTAGGAGAGTAAAATCCCTGCCTCAGAGCTGAAAAAGAGCTTCTAACAACTTAAGCCAGCAACAATCTCTGTTTCCTTTGCTTCATTGTACAGCCCTGTCTGTAGGAGTTTCCTTGCCAGGAAAGAGTCGAGTAGAAGAAACCCACCAAATATCAAGACCTCAAACCTTGCACTTACTGCTGATCATTTATCTTTCTTCCACAGAGGCGAAGTGCTGGCCGCCTCCAGTGTTTTCCTCATGGAATTTATAACTATCATTTCTAGGACTTTGAACTGCACAGGGATCAATACAGTTACAGGCAAGAAAAATGTTCAGGCCCCAAACTGGAAATCCCACACAGTTAATGGAAGATGCTTTTTACAACTAAAATAAAGACACTGAGGAAACCCACTTATATCACACATGTTCCCATACTATGGCCCTGAGTAAGATGTAATGTAGAAATTGTAGGGGAAAAAAAGACTGCATTATTTCAATGCCACCTTCTAATTTAGTTGTATTATATTGAAATATTTAAGTATATTTAAACTATTCTAATAATTTTCCACATTATGTAACAAAGTGTAAGATTCAAAGAGATAATGCAAATTATTAATAAACTTACTTAACAAACTGTTAATGTTGCAGTCTGATAAATAAAATAAAGATTCCTACCTAGCAAAAATATCTCCTAGAGACAGTAGGACCAGCGAGGAGTGTAAGCACTGTGCCCAGAACTAGCAGTTTACAGATCTGGGTGAATTTGCAATAAATGTCTGACATCAACACTAAATTAGTCACATCACATATTCTGAGCATCCTTGAGGTACACACATAAATCGTAATGTTAGGTTCTGCTGCACCCACAAACTGAAAACAGAGCATTTGAACAGTCCATCATATTAAGAGAAGGATGTCTTTATTGCTTTATTTTCTTGTTTCTTAGAATGTAAAAAACGCATTTTTAAGTCCTTTTTTTGCTATTAATAGAATTACACTCCTCACAATATATCTAAAAGGCAAAATAAATGCCAAACAGTACAAAATCCTAAAGCTCTGTCTTCTTGCTAGTGAACTGATTAGATATAAACTGATAGAAAGCACATCTTTCTTTAAAAAAACATGAAAAAATAATTATTCAAACTATAACATGTAAAATATTTCAAATAATTTTCAGGTCCTATACTGGCTCTGGGTTCTACTGAGAATCTCCTTAGCTACATTTTCAATTATTTTGATCCATAATGTCTGTCATAAATAGACTCAGAAAAGTAATTTTCAGATTAAATTGTTTCTCTTGATGTGATTAATTTTTAAGATGGGTCTCTGTAAGTGCAAAGCTTTCAGTTACCAGAATTTTCTCCAGTACAAAATCCACTCCACATTTCCAAAGATTTCTTTATTTTAAATTCTTTTTTTCCTTCTTCCTAGCTAGTTATGTCTTCTTCACTAAAAGCTACTTGAAAGTCATACTTAAAAGTGTCAAAATTCTGGTTTTTTAGTGACTTTTTCTTTCTGATATACTGTATCAACAGCACATCGGGAACAATTCAGATTGTTTTGGAACACAGAAAACATTTTGTCATTAATGAGTTAACACCATTCTACGTTTTATTAGAAATTTAAAAACTGTCAAAAATTCTTTACCTAAACCCAAGTTTTTGTCCTGAAGAATTCAAGAGTGTCTTTCTAATGTGATTGATTATGTTAATTATATTGCAATCACTCAATTTGCTTTTGGTTTCTGTAACTCAAACATTAAGAAATTAATTACAGAGATAGGCATATGTAATGTAATCTTAACTACAGTGTGTTTAGAAATATGCTGATAGATATTTCGCATTTATAACAATTAGCAAATTTATCTTCATTAAAGGCCTCCCCAGACCAACAGTTTCATCCTCTGCTCACCGCATTTCTTCTTGAATTTCCCCCTGCTCTATCCAGTCTTATGCTGTCTCTCAAGCAATGCCAATGTCCTGGTGTCAGCTGGGATAGAATTGATTTTCTTCCTAGTAGCTGGTATAGAGCTGTGGCTTGGATTTCGGATGAGAATAATGTTGATAACCCACTGACGTTTTAGTTACTGCTGAGCAGTGCTTACACACTTCTCAGCTTCTCATACTGCCCTGCCAGCGAGGAGGCTGGAGGTGCATAAGGAAGGGACGTAACCAGGACAGCTGACCCAAACTGGCCAAAGGGATATTCCATGCCGTATGATGTCATGCTGAACAAAAAAACGGGGGGGAGTTGGCTGGGGAGGGCACAGCTGCTGCTCGGGAACTGGCTGGGCATCGGTCAGTGGGTAGTGAGCAAGTGCATTGTACATCACTTGTTTTGTATATTCTTTTATCATTATTTTTATTTTCCTTCCTTTTCTGTCCTATTAAATTGTCTTTATCTCAACCCACAAGTTTTATCTTTTTTGCTATTCTGTTCCCCCCTCTCCCCTGGGGGAGGGAGCGAACGGCTGGGTGGTGTTTAGCTGCCTGCGGGTTAAACCACGACAGCCAAGCAGCACTTCTCAGCCCAGAAACCCTCCCTTCCCAGGGATGTGAATTTAAAGAAAAGCAGGGCTCTGACTCAATAAAGCCAGCATCAGATAGAACTACAGAAAAGTGGTGATATTTACACTCTGTCTCTACCCTTCACTTTTAATGAGGAAATGCTCCCAGGGTAAAGCCTGTGACAAGCCTTTGTGGACACCTATGGAGTAGGATTTATTTTCACTTGTCTCGTATGGCAGATGAGAAGGTGTTACTCCTTCCCACAGCAGGACACCCACTGTTAATTATCTAGTTTGTTAGGATGCAGCCAAAGGCTTCATTTTTTTTTAAAAGAAAAATTCCTTCTCCTCAAGTCTCCCTTCTGCACCAAGTCTTTCCATAATGAAGCAGCCTCCATCACTCCTGCCAAGCCCTGGTGCTCTACTACAGGACACAGGAGACCCCTTGCTTTGGTGCACAAACAACCTGGGAACTGCTTTTTCAATGATTACGCTAAAACCTTGCTGCCTGTCCTGTTTGACATTTACATGCACTATTCATGGAATAAAGCATGGTTTAAATGCACAGAGAAATATCCTCCTTCTCCCAAAAGCACATGCATGGAAAACGCATATGAGAGTAATCTCAGCAACATGTGTACAAGTTAAAAAGGAAGATCTGCTTTTGAGAGGAGGAAATCTACCCAGGAGATGCATAGGTGACTCCCTAGTCCCCTTGAGTGTGGATGAGCCAGAAGGGGAGAGAATACCTCTGAATTTCAATAAATACTTTCTCCTCTACACTGTTATACCCCCTTGGAGGGGGGCGAAGGGGACAGCTACGATCTATCAGTGTTCCCTCCTGTGGTGCCTTGTCCAACACCCAGTATCTGTATGTGTTTAACTGAGAAGCACAAGCAAACAAAGGTATTTCAGGAATTATGTTTGCTGGAGGCTGAGTGAAAGCGTACAGCACCCACACAAATGACCCTTACAGCCTGTAAATCCTTGCAATATGTATTTTGGGGTAGTTGAACTCTTTCAAGCTGTTCCCCATGTTTGAGAAAAGAGTGGCCTGATAGATTTCTTTTAGTGAGGTTGGGAACTCCTTATTTGAAGAGAGGGAAAAGAGTTCCAAAACTTGAATAATAAGCTTGAAAAGGAAATAGTACAGAAAAACCTTCACTTTTTAATACCTGAAGTTCTTTTTTGTTTATTTATTAAAAACTCATTAATGGACTTTTTTTTTTTCCCATAATTTTTGCATAACATACTCTAGCCAGAGATCTCTAATTTGAAGTTATAAACAGTAGATGCCACAGCCATTTCCTGTTCCACTCAGGTAATGACTTATTCTCTTCTTAGTCTCCTCGAGTAAATTCAGTTCCCTGACCTGGGCTGCAACCTCCAGGTTTGTCCCAGCAATTAGGGAGCTTTAAAAATCAGAGACTTTTCATTTTCAAAACTGGTTTCATGTAGTAGTTAGTCATTACCAGTCAAGTTAGAAACCTTTTGAGAGAGACAGCAGACCTTTTGCTGCTAGGCTGACTGTCCACTTGCAGAGAAGAAAGTGGTATCTCATCTCCTTATACTCCTCAGGTGGTAAGTTACCACTGACAGGATGTGAAGAGATGAATCGCTCCTTTCCTGATCTTTGACTTTATTCAGGATACAGACTAAGAAGAAGAGGTACAGCACAATCGCTGTAAATCATACATGAGTCCCTTCAAAAAAGTCAAGTAACCCAGTGTTGAAGGGGGTAAAAATTGGGGGGATGGAGGGGGATCCTGCTGATTCCTCAGAGGACTGGGCTAAGTGATGGCAAGGTTATGGTGACACAGCACAGCATGTACTGATGTACTTTCACATTAAAAATAGAAGAAAGTCATTCTGGATATGTGAGGCAGGCCTGGTATTAGTGATGTGTTCCTCTCCAAAACGATCTCAATTTAATTGTTAAACTTAGCTCTGAGAGCTTCTTTTTTCTCCATAACTGCTTGTGTTCACATAACCAATCTTTAAATAAAACTTATTGTTAACTTAAAAAATCTGGAGAGTTATTTAAGTCATTAAATTCTGTACAAAAGTTTAATCAATTTCTAAATAATAAATCAACTCTGGGTGCTCTTAATAATCTTGGTGTAACGCATTTCAATCCAGAAGCACTACACAGTATTTATCTTTAACGAATAATAAATGAGACATTGGTATTGACTGAACAAATGATTCAATATTCCATCAGTAACAGAACATGGAAACAATTTTAAATTATTAATAAGCTACAGATTTTGCTTGCCAAGTGCTGTCATCTTTTTACATGAATGACTTCTTTTCTTAGCTGTCATCACAGGGCAGATGAATACAAAAGACAATTAAGGCTAATATTGGACACAGTGCATAAAGGTCCTACCAGCTGCCTCTGAGAAAGAAGAGCTGTTTCACAAGATACTAGGGGTCTTACAACCTCTCTCAGTGAGGTCTTCAGTCCTGAAATTCTGCTCTAATACATATTCGTGTTTGTTAGAAAAAGACAGGCACTGGAAGCCATGAAAACTCATGGTCTGCTGGCCAGCCTGAGAGAAAGTTTGAGCTGCTAGGTTTCTTCTGCAGTTTTTGCACTGGCTGCCATTCTTCTGGTTCCCTTGAGTGTTTTTCACAGTAAGATTTCATGACAAGTTCTGAAATTGCCTGAAGCAAGGCTGCCATCAAAAACGCCCTTGAACAAAGTTTTTTCCTGTACTGGCTACCCTGAGGCCTATAAAGTCACCCATGAGCTACTGGAATACAACAACATGGTCTTTGGCTATATCTACACCAATGGACCTTTTGCACTAACCCACCCTTCTACCCTTCTGGTCTCTTAAACCCATACCATGGCACCACCAAGTCCAAAATCCACACCGGCACAAGTACAGTCCCTCCTCTTCTCCCAAATAAAAAGTTTTTGCATTTAGGCAAGAAAAAAAGCTGTTGCATGCTCTAACCAGGTCCAGCAGCCCCATCTGTGGATGCCGAAAGTCCCAGTGCTGTTACCTGTGCCGCAACACACAGCTGCCCCTCGCTGCAGGTGGATCCATAATGGGCCATGCTAAATCTTCACTTACAGTAGAGAAAGTTTATGTGGCAATACAGTCTATTCCTAACTCGCTGTCACTTCCACTCAATTAATGAATGCTTTTTTTGTTCCTTTATATCATGCTACAAAATATCATGCAGCACAATCTGAGACTTGTGTAAAAATCGCTATGTAAAATGAGATCATTCTGTCACCCCTAGTCTATAGCAACCTTTCGTGGTCAGCTGTACCTGATGAGTGCCAGAACTGGTAGCTGCCCAGCATACCAGAGGGTAGTCTTATAGTATATGCATGGTCAGAAAACAAGCCCGTACAAAGCAGCCACTCCCTATCTATGGATGTACTCGCTAGAGTGCCTTTGAATTGTCTTCTGACCTTGTGACTGAACAAGATCCCTCCCATTAGATTTGAAGGGCACAACCACTAAGACAGAATTAACTGGATCTTATTTTACCTCGTGAATTATTGAATTTTCTATCCAAGTCTCAAACACAATCTTTATTAGAACTGGTGAAACTGTTCTCTTTCCTTTAGAAAATAGGTTTTTGTTAAAAAAAAGAAAGCCTTTAACATGAATGTGTTGATTTGACTGGCATTTTCTTAAGGAAAAGTGAAAAAGGCTCCTTCATAAGGGAAATTGCTTCATTCTAATCTTTTTGGAACAGAATATTTTTCTTTTTGTTAATACTGAAGTCAAAATTTTAAAGTTGAAGTAAAAAGAAAACAAACTTTATCATGACAGATTTTTTCAATTGAAAAAATATTTTATTTGCAGCACTGTTCCTTACAATTAGTAGTTGGAGACAGACTACCAAGAGATAAAATAACTGTATCACATGTATACAGCAGTCTGCTCTAGGTATAAATTGCAGTCTGAAAGGTCTCAACCACCATTCCTTGAACACCAAAAGCCTGAGAGCACTGCAGAGCATGCAAGGAAAACAGGCAATATTGTCACAGGGATCACACATCAGAAAACTTGGTTCTGTTTCCAGGTCTGTCATCATCTCTGAGCCAGACTATAGGGAGGACAGATGACTTCCTTGTGCCTACAGTTCCACAGATCCAACATAGAATTGCTCTACTTTTAAAAGATATTTTTAATTTATACATAGGCCAGCCTTAAATTTGACTAAGTCTACAGTAAATTTTACCAAATTAGACGCATTAAACTTCCTATTATTTTACCAAGTGAGGTTTAATGAAGCATCCACATCTAAGCACGATACCAAAAGGCATGATACCTATTCTTTGAGGATTTGGACCAAAAGAGCTATGAGCTATGGGGCTGATGACATTCCAGAATTCACTTGTAATTATTCAGAATAGAGGTTAAAGGAAGAAGCTCATCACATCTCAGAAACTCTCTGTCACGGAGGTACTCTGAAACCAACCCAGACAAAGGACAAGCTTAAACAACTTTATTTCACAAAACAGCCAAAAACCACAACAAAAACCCAGTAAGAAACAGGGGTAAACTGAAATTGATCAACCCTCCGATAACAACCAACACCTGACAGGTCCCAGCAGTCAGCCGGGGTATCACTACTACACATTTATACACAGAGAAATGATGGTCCAACGTGCGTGTGCACACACGCTCACTCCCAAAGGGGAAGCTCTCCCCCTCTCATGGGTACCCAGAAGGTATAATCGATCCCTCTGGGAGCAGGGAGGGAGGAGCCGAGGGGGGGTGAGGACTCACTCAAGGATCCCACCTCTCCTGCCCCCTCCTACCAAGGGCAATACCTGCCTGGGGACGCGGCAAAACACAAAAGTCCGGAGAATGAAGCGCAAAAGGCCAGTGAACATGCCAAATCACGATGACCTCCAGATGGTGGGGGGTGCAGGGGGTAAGTGTACATACCACACAATCCACCCCACGACCACAGTCATAATGCGACCAGTTTCTTTGGAGTGGTGATGCAGCCACCTCTTACCTCCAAAATTAAAAGGGGGCACAGTGTCAGTGAGTTTAATACCCACTGTGGCTCATTATTCTTCGAGTGTCTTTCAGCTGTTACCATTAGCAATCAGTCAACAGTCAATCTGCAACAAACTATCAACCATGTAACAATATTCAACATTATAACAACAATTAACAATAGCAAAGGGCAAACATCTGAACATTATCCTGGGGTTGTGTTGGGTTATCTAACATAGGGATAGGGTTCAAGGGGGGGATTGTCAATTGCATGGGTCGGTTTTAGGGGCATGTCAGCATGTCAAGAGGGATTTAGGGGGATGTTAGTCTCAGGGGCAGGTTTTAAGGGAGCATATTTCACAGTGGACACAGATTTCATTATGGTGCTCGTAATACAGCTTGTAATAATACAAATTACAACAATCACAGTTTTGATCATTATCAAAGATTGAAGGAAGGCTAATTAGCCACCCTGACAAGGAAGACCCCAACCAATTAGTCCTTAGTGCAGTGGCAATTTCTCTTGTGTCTTCAGCTATTGTCTTCATCTTACTCATCTGTTCTTGTAGTGACACCGAAATGTTTTAAGATGTAGACGCAACAGTCATCTACCAATAGATTCAGCTTCCCACATACACCTTTCTCCTTCAATAGGATTAAGTCTAACATGGCTCTGTTTTGAATAGTCATCTTGCTGTGTTCTTGTAATTGATGGTTTAAGAAGCCTATGCCTTGGATAGAGTGTCTGTTTCACACTGGAGCAATCCCCATTCCAAAGATTGACTCTAACCACCACCCAGTCCTTGTTGGAACATTTTTCCACCCCTTCTGTACAGCCCTAGGTATGTGATCGCACCATTGTTGTGGTATGGGCCCTTCCCAGTAGACAGGACAGAGGGAAAGCATAGCTAGTGTGCAGGCCAGTTTTGGGATAGGTGGATATAGCTGGGAGTATAGGCAGCCATGGGAGCACACCCACACTAAGTTAGGAGGTACAGAGACACAAAATGTTTGGCACAAGCCTGGAGCAGTGGTGAGGGGGTGACAATAGTATTTTCTCATGGCAATTTATGGCAAAGTAGGATGGGGGGGGAGGGCAGGCATGAATAGCTGGTATTGCTGCATAAGCAGCCTCGTACCAAGGACTTTTGAGCCAGTGGGTATAACCACCACAGGGGCTTTTTATCTATGTTCTTACACCCAATTTCCATTTGGCAGTCCCAGAGTGGAGACTTTCCTTTCAGGCATGCCTTATCTTTTCCCCCATACCAACTAAGTGCATACATGGACCTGGCCCATGTGCAATTGAGCAGGCAGTCAAATGAGTTATTACATGCACTAAAGCATTCATTATTGTCTCTGTCCAGGTGTTTGATACACCAAGAAGCATTCAGTGGCTTAGTGTACAATAGTGAACAATTGTCAACATCCCACAGAGCGCCACATTCAGTGGCTCTCCATGGAACTTTGGTACAGGCTGTAGTGCTGTTGATCCTCCACCCTGTGGCTTTATGGGTCAGCTGGAGAATGTAGTCGCATTTGGCATCCCATACTGAACTAGCATTAATCGTGCTTGGTGACCAGCTATACATGCTGTGAGTACAGCCTACATGCCCTATGCTTTCCCGGAACTTGCAGCTATAATTCTTATATTGGCTCCATGTTAATTCAAGCGCTAGTGGTATGTTGATGTCCTGTACAAAAATGGGTAAGGGGTGTTCTGCAGACCTGGGGGTAGGTAAACAGACTGTTACAAATCCCTCCATCATCTTTGCCACTATGTTGCCATCCAGGTCCACGTTGTCTGCATTAGTCACTGTTGCTACCAAGAAAAGCAACAGAATGGTCCATCCCTCCATTGTCCTGTAAGAGAGTGCAAAAAAATGGGCCTCAGTGTCTTAGGACTGGCTTTTGGGTTAGAAGTCTGGGACTATCCACCAGGCAATGATATGGTGGGTTTTTTCATTTTCATCTAGGCCTTCCCAAGCCTCTAAGTTTTGCTAGGGTCATAGGCACAATGCCAGTGGAAGGTAGCTTCACCATTGCAGGCTGGCCTATGTGCATTCTGTTCTGTTTCAGATGGCAGCTGTTAGTGGTGGGGTATTACTATTCAATTTCCAATAACCAATAGTCTCCACTGTCTACCAGGCTTGCAAATCGGCCAGACTGGGGAGTTATGGGGAGGCTCATTATTTGCCTTTTTCCAAGATCAGTGATGACCTCTGTGATTCCCTGTTTTGCTGTGCTTGGCAAGGGATATTGGGAAACACAGGTTACTCCAGATGGTGGCAGTGCAGGAGTGGACTGCAAGGTCTGAATGCTAGTGGCTCACACCTGGAACCTCCCAAAACCCCACATGCTGCCATTGGGCAGGTGCCACTGCTTACCTGCTAGAACATTAAACCTGAATATGTTCCCCTTGTAAGGCTCAGAACAACTTCCACACCTGTCATCCGCTTCTCCCCAGGCAGCCAAAACTGGGTTCAGGCTAAAGAACACCTCTCTGCTGCACCCATTAGCCCTATTATATTGATGCTTTTTTTATATTGATTGCTTCTCTCAATGGTTTGATTCCAAGCTCATCTGCTTGCTGCTTGTTTAGATCACTAATTTGGGCTCCTGTGTCAATCAAAAAATCTAAAATTATCTGCTTTGGACCAACAGGAATATGTTCATAATGTTCCTTAGCAGCGGACCATTGACAGGTATTTACCAAGCAGATTGGGTGGCCCAAACCCCAAACTGCAACTTTTAGTTTTTTAGTTCACTTAATTCTCCTCAAAGACACAAAATGGTTTTGCTTCCCAAAATAGTTTTGCTTCCCGTCTGGGGGGGGGGGGGGGGCAGTCACTGGCACTTCCTTTATGTTCCCAGTCCTTCCCTCCAGTAATTCTACTAGCTTTCGTATAGGTTTGGTGGCCTGCCCATATAACAGTGCTCAAGGTGCCCCCAGTGCTAATGCCTTCTACCACAAGTTGTTCTGCGGTCCACCAGCTCGATCTGACTTGCTTAGGAAGGGTTCAGGCTCCTGGCAGAGGGGGGCGCATCCAGAACAAGGCTCATGGCTGGCTTGCTGAACCCTTCTGCCCCCATCAGCACCACCACCTGGATCTGCCCCCCCCCATTTCATGCCGGTAGGTGACTATACAGTGCAGTGGCAGTGTTCTGGCCCACCTCAGCACACGCACAGGCAGATTCAGGGGGTTCTGTCAGTTGCGTTCAATAGCTGTCTGAATTCTCTCTCTAAGCAACTGGACAGGTATTTTTAAAGTGCCTGGTAACACCCTAATGAGAGGTCTGAGGTGGCTGGAGTCTGCTGATACAGCCATTGGTATGCCTTGCTGTCCCTTCTCACGCATTGCTTCTATACAAGCAGGCTTTTGTACCCCTTCTGCCAATTCCAACAATCCCCTTATCCAAATGGTAATAGGCTCCCCTCATTCCTCATACCACCAGCCCAGCAAACCACAGGCACCCAGTACGGCACACTTGGTCCCTTTGCCGCTGCCATCTCACTTGTTGCCACGGCATTTCTCCTTCCTTTGCAGAACTGCCTGGGGTTCACAGCACTCCTCCTACACCCTTCCAGTTGCAAAGGGAGAAGGGTGAGGGCCCTGCCTCCCTAACAACCCCTCCATCCACAGCCCCGCTTGCTGCACCAATTATAAATGCCACGGAGGTACACTGAAACCAACCCAAAGGAGAAGCTTAAACAACTTTATTTCACAAAACAGCCAAAAACCACAACAAAAACCCAATGAGAAACAGGGGTAAACTGAAATCTATCAACCCTCCGATAACAACCAACACCTGACAGGTCCCAGCAGTCAGCCGGGGTATCACTACTACACGTTTATACACAGAGAAATGATGGTCCAACGTGCGTGTGCACACACGCCCACTCCCAAAGGGGAAGCTCTCCCCCTCTCATGGGTACCCAGAGGGTTTAATCGATCCCTCCGGGAGCGGGGGGAGGCCGCACTCCAGGATCGATATGCAGGAGAAATCACTCACCAGAAGGAGGTGAGGGCGCTCAGTCCCAGGAGGTTTCCCCGGGCGGCGACCCGACCCGACCCGAGGGGAGGGGCTTCGAACACAGCCCCACTGCTCCAAGAAGACCGCTCAGAGGGGGTCTCCGGCGGCTCCCCATTTATACCCTGGGTCGGATCTGAGCTGTGGTCATTATTGGTCATGGTCCAGAAGCTTCTCCGACCCGAGGTGCCTCACTGGCTGCAGCCCCTCGCTGTTGGCCGGGGGGGTCCCGCCTCTCCCGCCCCCTCCTACCGAGGGCGGTACCTGCCTGGGGACGCGGCAAAGACAAAAGGCGCGTGAAGGAGGCGCGAAAAGCCAGCCATCAGGATGCCAAAAGCCCCGATCTGCCCCGGGGGTGTGTGGGGGGGTGCGGTGTGTGTAAGTGTACCTGCCACACCCCCGTAATCGTGCGCGATTTCTGTCTAGTCGAAGCTACTGGGGAAAGCCACACAGGCAGGTGTATTAAAAATGAACGTTCCCATCCATTTTCAGTCTTTTTTGCGCTTTTCAGAAAAAACTCAGTCCATTGAACTTGTACCAGAAAAATGGATTCATGAAACTAATGGCTCAGCTGATTTTTAAGGATTTATTTTTCTAAATTTGCTTAAATGTAGAACTCACAAGGCTGAGGAACTGAGCTAAAACTCTTCTTTGATGTATCAGCCACAGAAGTGGGCCAGCGAGCTTCCAGGTGGATTCTTCCCATGGTTCCAGCTCCACAAGAGCTACCTCTCCTTACTTGTTTTTCTCCACCTCTCCAAGCTTATAGAGTACCCTAAAGACATTGGGCCAGGCTTGATGGAGGGAAGTATCATCCTGGTGACACATTCCAGATCATTCAGCAAATCTGGTTGTTTCCCTTGGTGAAGTGAAATTCCACCAGCCCTTTTACAGAGTTTTGTACCAGGAAGGAACTCAGTCAAACAAAATGGAACTTCCATTTTCTGGTCAGGGCAAACAAAACAAAGAAGAGCTTAACAGCTCTTGCACAGCTGCATTGGATCTGCATGTCTAATAAATATTAAAAATTTTCCTATTCTGTCTACTGGAACCACGTGTGGGCCTGAAGAAGCATAAGGAACAATTCTGTTACAGACAGAATGTTTTTGTGGCCAGTCTTACACTTGCTCCATCACAGTCTTTCAACAGCTATAACATAGCAGAAATAATATGGAAAGACTGGGAGAAAAAAAAAAACCTGAATGCAATCATCAAGCAAAAGGCGGTTAAAACACTTAATATGTTAAGATATAAGATATAAGAATAAATCATATAAGAATACTTCCTCTGATAAGCTTTTCTGAAGATGGGAGTTAGGAAACAGAGGACTAGAAAGATAATCATATTTTGGCAACATTGATTTCTCATATCTAGAACATACATTTGCAGTACACTTGGGTATATTGATGCGGCATGTAAAACTTACACATTCTTTGCAAGGTTTGGCCTGATATCTGTAAAATATAACAGTGAAAAGGTGTGAAATAGTATCTCTTTGTCGCATACTTTGAACAAGATCGTTAAGTCACACCCTGAACATTAAGATAACAGGAACTAAGAACACCAGCACCCAAGATAAGTGCAGAAGAGCTAATTGAAACCAGTACATATCACAATAGGCTGTGACAAACCGATCAGCGAGCTAATTCACGACCATACAGGGAGGAAAGGCTCAGCATTCATGGAAAGGACACTGAGAGACCCCTCCACAACGACCACTGGGGACCCCCAAAGACCACCGACTCAA
>BOSO01005671.1:0-39371 GCA_018403395.1 Gorsachius goisagi
TGGAATAGCTCTTTGTTCAGTTTGGGTTAGCTGTCCTAGCTGTGTTCACTCTCAGCTTGTTATGCACCTGGCTGAGCAGGAGAAGCTCAAAAAGTCCTTGTAGTTTCAGCATTACTTAACAACAACTAAAAACATCAGTGTGTTATCAACATTCTTCTAAATCCAAAACACAGCACTATGCTAGCTTCTATGAAGAAAATTAACTCTATCCCAGCCAAAACCAGGACAGTGGGCTGTGAGAAAAGTGTAGAAACGGCCTCCACAGCATAGCTCTTTGCAGAGTACATATTAAGTCTATGACTACATGTGACTGGGCGCTTTGTTCTGAACTGCGAAATGGAAAGGACCTAGGGATTAAGTGACTTTGCTCTCCACAGAAGAGTTTCAGCAGCAAAAAGTGGCTCCTAGGGGAGCCTTCTACACTATCAACCTGTTATTGGCAGAAGGACTAGTAAAAATCAGATTATTCAACATCCTCTTACACAAAATTCCCAGGTTGCTGTTGCCAGTCATGTACAAAACCAAAATAAGTTCTACTCAGTTTAAACATGTGCTTATCCATAGACAGATCAGGATTATTAAATGTGGCATCATTAAAATCTCTCTAGATGCTTAATTAACAGCATGAAGTAAATTAAGCAGAGACACGCTGTATCTAATTTGAGTTACTGTACACTAGCTCCTTAGTGCATACCTCCAGAAACTGGCATGATGGAATGTAGAAATAATTATTCTTAATAAGAAAAATTAGTGTCAATGTCACAGAAGCTCACTGGAAGCTCATGCCATGAAATTACTGCAGACATTCGACACATAAGCATGCATTTTGATACCTGCATTGCATTTTATAAACAGGACTTTAGGGTGAAAAGGTTATTTCTTCTCTTTTTCTGAACTGTTATTCTATAAAAGATAGTATCTTGTAATGCATTTTAGTTACACGATCTATGTTTTGCTAATGACTTCAGTGTCTTAACTACTTGATGGGTGACAGCATCAGCAGAAGGCTGCGATAAAAACTTTCAGGATGTGTGTAACAAATGTGTAAACATCTGAAACGCGGTTCTAGAGAGTGAGTATCTACCATAGGCCGAATGCAGGACAGGTAGTGTAGCAGTGTGAGGATGTAAATCAGTGCCTCTGTCAGCCAAACAATTCACAAATTTCTGCAGGAAAAAGATATGGTTTCTCCATGTCACATTGCTTCTGCTTCTGTGGGTGACTGGGAAAGGCAAGCCACTTTGGATTCTTTCCCCACAGTGTAGTCAGAGGAGTTTGCTTTTACTTGTGCCAGTGTACAGTCTTGCAACAATAGCTGTGTTTCTTTTGACACCTTCTCTACAGCAACAGCAAAATGAGACAGACAAGTATGATTGTCTAACACACAGTTTTTGCTCTTGGGGCAGTCTGGCAGCATCCCTAAGTGGATGAGTCGTATAAGCTCCTTTTTCAGTGGTTGCCTTCCACAGCAAAGAAGTGTTTTACATACAGATAACTACTATGCATTAACTGGTTTGTGCCAAAAATGTAGCATAAGCAGAGCACTCAGAGCATTAGAACAAGGTCAATCAAATGAGGTCAACTGCAGGGGTAAGGTACAGATCTGACCTTACCTGGGTACTTCACAGGAAACAGTGAACATGCTTTGTCTGTTGTTAGGATTTCTGAGTGAGATAACACTGGAGATTTTGTTATCTAGTTATAGAAAAACAATAGCTTTAGGTCAGAGAAAGCCTTAGTGTTTGCCTTTACAAATTCACTCTCAGAGGAATTTGCTGGTTGAAATATTTGCTGCAAAAGTGATTTTTAAGCAAATACAAGAAGTGTTCATTTAAAAAAGGTAACACTGAGAAACACAATTCCCAATCCTGAAAGTTTTTACTAGAAGTCTGTAGCTAAGTGTTATTTCCCATGATTAAAATCCATGACATCTCTCTGTCCTGTTATCTCGGTTTCCAAGTATTCTGAGGGAGCAGCTCTTATGTATTTCAAGTTTAATAATTGTTCTTAGAAATTGTAACTTAGGAAATAGAATTAAATGATGAATTAAGCTAAGCAACTATAAATTGGGGTGAGAATCAAAAGTGTTCTGTCAAAAGTGATAGAAACAGCAGCCATATTAACTCAAGCAGCACTTTTCTCTTGAGAACTTGTCATGATTATTTTGTCCATCTGCAGTTTATTTACCTCTGTCTTGTAACATTATTGCTTATTGTTTTTATTAGAATACTGTCAACAAACCTCATTCTTTTAGTCCATGTGTAAAAGCATTAGAAGTCATAAAATTGTATGATGTGTATAATAAAATTTACTTTTCTCAGTCTTGTTTCTGCTGGTGGAAGACCCCGCAAAAGTACTCTATAGAGCCTAGGTATACACAGAAAACTAATATGCTTGTATGCAACACTGAAAGTTAAGGAACACGGCTCCTAGGTTTTGTAAGACTGCAAAACTTCTTGTTTTAATCTTCTCTCACCTTGCACTAAGCATCCAGAGGTTCTGAGGAATAATGACTATGAAGAAGGAAGCAAATTTAGCCTTTAAGTTTATTAAAACATTGTGGATCAAGACTCAAATCCACCTTTCAGCTGAAGGAGGCACATACATCAAATTAACTTTGTATCTGCCTTTTTGCTTAAGCAGAACGGCCACCCAGGGCTTGAGACATTAAAACTTTATACCTGGGCCTGCTCTTTTCCCCTTTCGAGGAGGCAGGAAGCTGTCACAAAGCCTGTTGTCCATAGATCTGCTTTCACAGGCTAACTGCAACACCACAAGAGCAGAGAAGGGGAAGTCTCTCTATAAAACAGCAGGCAAAAAATTATTTCAAATGGTTATTATTTAACTTCTAGCTCAGTCAACACTACATGGCATAATTCTGCTACGCGTTCTTTGATTCAGGAGACTTGCAAAATCACCTGGTTAACCAAATTACATGTTATTTCCAGCTTCCAGCTACTCAATAACTGGCTACAGGGATTAAGGACAAAATTGGGTAGAACTTTGCAATAACATTAAACTAAAATTCCAAAACATTCTCTCTCTGACAGCTAGGATCACAGGGGGAAAATAAGAGAGCAGCAGAAGGAACTGCATAACATCTTTTTTAATTAAAAGCCATTTGTAAAATCAGCTGTAAGGAGTTAGGCCAGCATGAGCAATAAGCAGAGAACATGTGGCAAAACCAGGCATCTCTGCTCAGAACCGATAGAAACATGTTTTGTTGTAATGTGAAAGAGATTAAAGCCTGTGGGCATGATTCTGCTCTTAGTCACACAAGGAATGGCAAGCACATTTATCTTAATTAAGTGCACAACATTGTAAAGATGATCATAATCAGAAGCCATAAATCCACTAGACAGGTTGGGGCAAGCAACTCATGAACGAGGAGCCACTCTTATGTATGCAGGAAAGGACTTACAGAAGTAAAGATATTCACAGCTGTCAACTAATGGGTGTCAATGGCCATTGTAACAGTCAGAGGTGGTGATCTGGGTGTAGTCATCTGTGAAAAGCAGCATCCTTCCTGTTCGTTTGTCTGCTTTTCCTTATTAGATAACGCCCTGAGCACCGTTTCACCTGTCACATTCTGCCGACTTGCATATTTTAATTTATTTCAGACTCTTTTTTTTTTTTTTCCTAGCTGGCTTTACTTTTCAAGATGATGTGTATTTTTGCTTTTCCTAATTTGAAAGAAGACTCTTTGTTTATCAGATCCCAATATTTTCTCAGGACTGATCTTAACATTTTACTTTGTTAACAAGTATATATATGAAAACTATATGAGAAGATGTTTCGTATTTCCTATTGCTCATGTCAGAAACATTGTATACTTATGGCAAAGTTTCAAGAGGTTGCTGAGATATCTTAAAGGCACTGTTATCTGAGAAATTGTCTCCTTAGTATCGTTCAGTTAAGAAAACATATGCCAGTAAATTATTTGCTTGGAAAGCTAGAAACAGGTTGTAAATGTCTTTGGATTAGCTCTTGTCTGGTTGCAAGGACTAAAGGATGTAGCTGGCCTGTGCTCTTCCGGAACACATTTTCTCATGAAGTTTCACCTCAAATTAATTTGGCTCGTGTGCTCAGGGACAACTCCATGGTGAAAGCCAGAGCACAGGAGGTAGGGATGACTGCAGGGGACACATTCTTCACCTCAACTAAAACATCGATGCATCTATATTGATTCAAATCTTTCAAATATTATGCTCAGTGAATGCAAAAGTCAAATATTCTTATGAGATTCCTGATTAACATTCACCTTTACAAAAATAGTATTTACATACATGCCTGGATTTTTCAGACTGCTCTTCTGTCAAACTACATTTGGATCCTTATTCAGCAATAGTTTCAGCTTAACTACACTGCTAGCAACAAATGCTAGAAAAAGATTAGTTTTTTTCCTCTATTTGGCAAATTTTATTTTATTTGTCTACATTTGTCTACATTTTCCATTAACCTGTTATTTTTGATAGAAAATGATAAAAAAAAAGTATTTCATCTGAAAGCCTGATGTTTTGATTTGGAAATGTTGCCATGGTACCCTACAGGGGCTGTATTTTGAGCCCTGCTAGTCTGCCGGTTCTGCTGGTGGCTCAGTTTCCCTGGTTAGATCACATTTCTCTTGATGTGTCTAGTTTACTTCCAGGATCCTCAGGTAAGTCTGTATCCCAGAAAGTGGTCAGTAGAGAAGAAAAAGTGATTTAGGTTATTAAATCTGCAATATTAGAAGACTGCACCAGGATTTCCAGATTTCCAGTTCCAGTTCAAGTATTTTGGGGTTGGAGCCTTTTCTGCTCATTTCTAGCTCCTGACTACATTTCTCTGTAATTTCCATGGCAAGTGCATTTATTTGTTGAAAATCTTTGTTTAGTTAAAAAATACTTTGTTAGGCCAAAACTGTTTCAACAGAAAAATTGGTGTCAGTGCTGTGACTATATTCTCACATGTAAAATCAATGGTTTGCTTTAACTGTGATGCAGTATTTCTCTGACCTACCTCCAAAAGCAGAAGTGAAATTAAGCTAAGAGTTCACATCAACCACTTGAGTTACAAGACTTTGACATGATTTCAATTTTACACATCATTTTCCCGAGCCTGTTGAAACAGATAAGCAAAGTGGGCAGGGAGGGAAGATTCTTCAGGACTGGATTTGCAGCTAATGTGGTTGTCAGAGCTAAAGACACGCACATTCCCAGAAGTATTTCTATCTGTTATTTTTCCTTGAGGAGTATCGTCTTTCTAAAATCACCTTCTGCAAGGTAATCAAGTATTGCCCAGCATGTGGCTGCTGGTGGTCCCAGGGCTGCATACTTTATGGCATGCCTCCGTCAGCCTTTGGCATATGACAGAAACTGTAATTTGGAGCCAGCAATGTAAACCCCGAGACAATGGAGTAACTTTTAACTGACCTAAATCAAGCATAAACAATAGAGCAGTTTGAAAGGTTTGGTCTACAAAAAATGTCACAGTCTATGGAAGAATGCTTCCTCTGTTTGATCTGTCACTATACTTCTCAAAACATGACACTCCTTGAACATAATATGCTTTGATGATAAACTAGATTAACTTTCCCAGTACAAATGAAAGGCCACCTGTTGCCAGAATGCCCATATTCCTTGTTGGCTGTCTTGTAGCTGTCATCACTTCAATGCAATCTGCGCCCAACATGCTGGAATATAATGAATATGTCAGGAGTTGGAGGTCAGCCATCAAAGTACATGAAAACTTGGCTTGCATACAGTGTCAGCATGGAGGCCTTGCCTATCATCTTGTGCAAAGGATTTCTGCACCACTTGATTTGTTTGCACAGGGTTTGTTTCTGTTGGATGGAACACATTTACCGAGAGGCTTTTTGACAGCCCATTCAAACATTTTCAATTTGGAAAATGGTGCTTCCTGTTTCAGGCTCTGTAACTGATGGGTGGTGTGAAATGCTACTGTAAGTGATCGTGCTTTGTGTTTATTGTTATTATTTTAGCATGAAAAGAGCCATGATGAGCGTTGAAGTATTTTGATGAGAGAAAAGGATATAGCAGGGATACAGTGTATGTATCAAATCCTATCCTTTTTACGTACATTTAGTAGAACAAAGATCCTTACTTTTGCTTTATTCAGCCCTGTTGGAGATTATAGGTCTCTTTGATGCTTTGTAATTTGTCTGGATTAAAGATTTCAGACTCTTACCCACGGTGAATCTAGGGGTTTAAAATACAATGGACATTTCTAAGAACTTATCTAAAGGATTCTTAAACTTCTGATGAGCTCCTGTCCTCATGGTGTGACCTCTTGGGTGCTTTAGTTCAATTTTTTTAAAGTGACCTTAAGAATATGAGAAAAGGTTGAATTCTCTTTTATGCCTCTTCTCCACATCCTTCCCCATCATGTTGAACCATTTACACATTAGGAACTCTCAGAACATGAGCATTCATTTCTTGGCATCAACTTTTTCCTCCTCTTCTGCACAACATAACCTTTTTAAGCCTCACACATTTTCTTGGTTTTGTACATCAAGTTATCTCTTTCCACATGGAAAAATAAAGATGTTCTGGGTAAGCTATAATCATAGACCTCACCCTGGCCCAGCCTAAGGAACCTCATTGTTCCTGAGAGAGAAATTTCAAAATATTCTGGATTAACAAATTTTAGGGTAATGTAATTTCTCCACTTTTAAAAATAAATTTGTGTATCTTACTTATTACAGGCCAGATTGTCAAGGCTTTCAGCAAAGGTATCCCTGACTGCAGAACACAGAAACATGGAAAGCTGTATCTGTGATTTGGGTTCTCTTTGTGGCCCCACCAACATCTCTGCATGTCCTGGTTATGCATCAGGCCCTTTATGACTAGCTCTGCTTCCTTAACCACCCACAACAACCACAGTGAGGATAGCTGAGAAACTTAGGAAGAGCTTTGGAAAGATGACAAATTTAGCTGAGACTTTTTTTTTTTCACTTTTGATATATGAGAAGAATGGGTCCAGGCTGAGAAATTGGGATTTGGGGAGACATATATATGATTTCTAGCTTCATAGTCTAGGTACCCTGACTGTTTTGATTTCTTAAATGAACTGCTTCATAGTTACCTTTTAGTGTCATTCATTTTGCTTTTTATCTCAGAGGTTATGGTTTTTAAAACTTTTTTTTTTTCTAACTGAGAATGAAAAAGAAGGTAGTTTAGCTGTCCCCAGATTATTAGAAAACAGGTGAAGTTGGACATTTAGATAAGAATGAAAAAGTTACAGCAACTTTTGGGGAAAATAAGACGTGTAGGATGACTCCCTCCTTGACTGAGGGTTTTTGGATACCTATCTTGTCCCAAGATATTGCCTTAATTCAAATTTCTGACTCAACTGGTTTGGATGGTCTACTTTGGTTTGTCATCTAAATAATGGCGTATTCATGAAAACTCAGACATCCTGATGCCTGCAGGTAACAAGCAACAACTGAGTCACAGAAGTTTCTACTCCCTATGTGCCCCTTGCATTTCATGCAATGGAGCCATGTCACTAGGAGAGTCTGAAAGCCCCACTCCTCTTTCAGTGTATGTTGGTTACGAGCTTTATTGGAAGATGTAGATTTGAATTTCTGAGGAAAATTAAGAAGGACTTCAGGGCCTTGGGACAAATGGTGAAGGGATCAGGTGCACAAGTACCATTCTCCTCTATCATTCCTATTACAGGGAGCGATGAGGGAAGGAACAGGAAGAGAAATAAGTACCTGGCTCCTAGCCTGGTGTGAGGAGAGAATATTGGGTGTTTTGACCATGGGTTTGCCTATACAACACCAGTCCTGCTGGCAAATGATGGGGTACACCTGTCTCCAACAGGGAAAAGAATGCTTGCCAAGAAGTTAGCAGGTCTCACTGAAAGAGTTTAAACTAGATATGAAGGGGGAAGGAGATGAAACCAGGCTTGCTAGAAATAAGCCTGGGGAAGGCACACCAATGTGTGAGAGACAGTGTGCTAGTGAGGCCCTTTGGTCTGCAACCTCAGAGGAAGTGGCAGATAGTAATCCTAGTGGCAGCGAAGATGCAAAGGTTGTTGATGTAGTAGCAGTAACAACTGCAATTAGTCACTTAGGAATTAAGACTTCTACCCACAGAAGAGTGACATGCTCATTAGCCCAACTGAAGTTCATCTATACCAATCATCGCAGCATGGGCAACAAACAGGAGGAATTAGAAGCCATTGTGCAGCAGGAAAACTATGATGTAGTTGCCAACACAGAAACAAAGTGGGACAACTCACATAACTGGAGTGCTGCCATGGATGGCTATAAACTCTTCAGGCAGGGTAGGCAAGGAAGGAGAGGCGGTGGGGTAGCCCTGTGTGTTAGAAAGAGGTTTGGTTGCCTTAAGATCAATAGTGGTGATGATAGGGTTGAGTGTTTAAGGGTAAAAATCAGGGGAAAGGCCAACAAGGTAGATATCATGGTGGGATTCTGTTATAGACCGCCCAACCGGGAGGAAGAGACAGATTAAATATTCTACAAGCAACTGGGAGAAGCATCAGGATTACTTGTACTTGCTCTTTTGGGAGACTTCGAATTACCAGATTCTGCTGGAAGTACAATACAGGAGAAAGGAAACAGTTTAGGAGGTTCCTGACACAACTGGTGAGTGAACCAGCTAGGGAAGGTGCCTTGCTGGACCTGCTGTTAACGATCAGAGAGGGCCTTGTGGGTGATATGATGGTTGGAGGACACCTGAAATGACAGAATTCTCAATTCTTGGAGAAGTAAGGAGGGGGGTCAACAGAACTGCTACCTTGGACTTCCAGAGGGTAGACTTTGGACTGTTGAGAAGGCTGATTGACAAAGTCCCTTGGGAGGCAGTCCTGAAAGGCAGAGGAGCCCAAGAAGGCTGGTCACTCTTCAAGAAGGAAATTGTGGAGGTGCAAAAGCAGGCCATCCCCATGTACCAAAAGATGAGCCAGCAAGGAAGAAGACCAGCCTGGCTGAACAGAGAGTTTTGGCTGGATCTCAGAAAAAAGAGGAAAAGTCTATGAGCTTTGGAAGAAGGGGCAGGCATCTCAGGAGGACTACAAGGATATTATAATATCACTCAGAGAGAAAATTAGAAGGGCTAAAGCCCAGTTAGAACTTAAGTTGGCCAATTCTGTGAAAGATTAAAAAAAAAATGTTTCTATAAATATATTAACAAAAGGAGAGCCAAGGAGAATTTCCATCCTTTACTGGATGCAAGGGAACCATAGTGATGAAGGATGAGGATAAGGCTGAGGTTCTTAATGCCTTCTTTGCCTCAGTTTTTAGTTTGTCTCAGTAAAGCCTTTGACACCATTTCCCACAATATTCTGCTGGTTAATGAGAAACTGGCAGCCCATGGCCTGAACATGCATACCCAGCTGGGTAAAAAACTGTCTGGATGGCCAGGCCCAAAGGGTGGTGGTGAATGGAATTAAATCCAGTTGGAGGCCAGTCACAAGTGGTGTTTCCCAGGGCTCAGTGTTGGGCCCAGTTCTGTTTAACGTCTTTACCAATGACCTGGATGAGGGGATTGAGAGTCCCCTCAGCATGTTTGCAGATGACACTAAGCTGGGTGGAAATGTCTACAGGGAGATCTGGATAGGCTGGATGGATGGGCTGAGGCCAATTGTATGAGGTCTGACAAGGCCAAGTGCTGGGTCCTGCACCGGGGTCACAACAACTCCATGAAATGCTACAGGCTTGGGGATGTGTGACTGGAAAGCTGCTTGGCAGAGAGGCATCTGGCGGTGCTGGTCAACAGCCGACTGAATATGAGCCAGCAGTGTGGCCAGGTGGCCAGGAGGGCCAACAGCATCCTGGTTCGTATCAGAAATATTGTGACTGGCAGGAGCAAGGAAGTGTCCCTGTACTCGACACTGGTGAGGTCACACCTCGAATACTGTGTTCAGTTTTAGGCCCCTCACTACAAGAACATTGAGGCACTGGAGCATTTCCAGAGAAGGGCAACAAAGCTGGTGAGGGGTCTGGAGCACAAATCTTATGAGGAGCGTCTGAAGGAACTGGAGTTGTTCAGCCTACAGAAAAGGAGTCTGAGGTAGTTGTAGAGAGTCTTATTGCTCTCTACAACTACCTGAAAGGAGGCTGTAGTGAGATGGGTGTTGGTCTCTTCTCCCAAGGAACTAAAGATAGAATGAGAGGAAATGGCCTCAAGTTGCTCCAGGGGAGGTTTAGATTGTATATTAGGAAAAATTTCTTCACTGAAAGGGTTATCAGGCACTGGAAGGGGCTACCCAGGGAAGTGGTTGAGACCCTATCCCTGGAGGTATATAAAAGACGGGTAGACGAGGTGCTTCAGCACATGGTTTAGTAGTGGACAGATATGGTTGGACTCTATGACCTTAAAGGTCTTTTCCGACTAAATGATTCTATGAATCTTTTAGACAGATAAGGGATTTGAACCTGTATTTCTTGCCTCACAACATGCAAGTGTGAAAACCACTCTCTGTACAGAAATATTCTTGCCTATTTTGCAAAACATATTTTAATATGGTGGGATATATCTTAGGTAATTTAACTGATCTATCTCCAAATTAAATCCATCATAAAATACGGTAAATTTGAAGAGAACTTAAAACTAGCTGCTCCCTCAAGAGGAAGGGGGAGCACTCACATTCCATAGTGTAAAATTTGTGATTGTTTATACCTTTTAGATATCTTTTGGGTATACGCTGTGTATCTGGTTATAACTGGTGACAAGATAGATTAAAAGTAAAACCTTACAGTGAATGTCAATGTACAAATTAATTATTTCTTCTGGTCACTTTATGTGGGTATAAGGAATGTAGCATTTGTGTGGCTGCTCTGAAGATCTTGTTTCAGGTAAGTCGAGGTTTACATATGGTAATATAAGAAAAGAAAGCCTACTCTGTGAATCACAAAGAGCATTCTAGGAGCAGAAATAAATAACAGACGCACTCCAATGGGCCTCACCTATTTTCTCCCCAAATCCCCACCAGATTTAGATTTAAGTAAAATTTTCAAAGGGGATGTCTCTTCCTAGGTGGTAGGCTAAGATAGAATTCATCTCACAAAAAAAAGTGTGACAACCTATAACAATATATTTCTGTACAGAGAGTGGTTTTCACAACACTTGCATGTTGTGAGGGAACTTGTGGCCAAATTATGTGCTGTTATACTGGCAAACAGACATAAACAGGATTGAAGTCTCAAACACTGGCAAGTCCTCCTTATTCCCATGGGATTTTAGTTGCTAAATTTAGATTTGAGACATGATTTTCCATAAAACCCGATCAGTATGTGACTTACAGATGAACTCATGAGCTTAACTGAGGAATGGAACTCCTTTTGGTTTTAGAATACTATAACTCACAAAGTTCATTTTAGAGAAAGGTTTTTTTAATTGGACTTTGACCCTTTCCATTGTCTCTTGCAATATGATAAACATCTGTCAAAAATGAATAGAAATGCTTTTGTGAAAGCTGACATTTTCACGTGTGTACTGAATGCCTGGGGAGGGGGAAGAGAAATCTCTTCTAAATATTTAATACAACGAAGCTGGGATTTTTTCATCAGTTCAATATGTACGTGAAAATGTCAGTTTCCACAAAAGCATTTGCGTTCATTCACAATGCACATGGGAAACGGTAATCCTTCATGCTTCTCTAGTACCTTTCTTTAAAGGTACTTGAGGTGCTTTATGAACTTTAATTAGTTAAATCCATCAAGCCTTTGAAAGGTAGGTGCATTTTGCTGATCCAGCATAAGAGAAAACCTAGAGCACCAGGACTTCACCCAGAGCCAGGGAGCAGCTGCACTAGGAAATATGTCCTTGTCATTCAGGCATTGCACTGGGACTTCGTGTAATTGTGCACTGTTTGGATCTCTGTCATGGGCTCACTATAAAGTCTTGAGCAAATTGTTTGTTCTTCCTGGGTAAATCCTGAACATATTATGATGAAGTAAGTGATGAAATTCTGTTGCATTCAGCTAGGTCAAGATTTTATGTCCTGTAAATGCACTTACCTTGAGAGGAATTATGTTTCTTTATCAAACACATTTTAATATGCCCCTAGATTGTTATAAATATTCATGCTGGGGAGTTGTTTGTTTATCCAAAATGCTACCTCTAACACCTTGTCTGAGCCACTAGGCTGTACTGAACTTTTCAGAAAAGCTGAGCAAAATTTGGGTGTAGACAGAGGTAAAGGATTGAAATTAATTTTAATTGAAAGATAATTTCAATTAGCACAGAAAAATGCCAGTACCTAACAAGAATATTGGCTCCATCCAACCCTGTATTCTGCATTGGACAATGGCTAGTACCAGATGCTTCAGTGAAAGTGCAAGAAATCCCACAGTGGACAATTATGAAATAACCATTTGGCTAGGGCAGTCAGACCCATGACCCATGTCCAAATGTTTTCATTTAACACAAATTGCTTCCACATCTTTAGTAATCAATTTAACGCAAGACAAAGTTAAACGTGTCCTGGAGATCTGTAGCTTGATTCCTGCGTTGCTTAAAATGCAACAGCACCTGTCTGATCAAGGGCCTGGAAGCTGATTTGTTCCTCCCCTCTACACATTAAAAAAAAATCAGCTTCTTCAGTTGTTAAACCATGTAACACCTGCCTTGTTTAATTGCTGTTACAACCTTTACCAGTAATACTCAGAAATCTTTAACAGGCATATTTTTATTGTTAGGGCAGGAGCAATAGTGGTGTTGTGCTGTAAAGGACAAAGGGGGGCAGTTACTAAAATGCAACTTTCTTTGACCACCTAGAGTAAGGTACATTTATATTTCTGTCTAATTTCTTTTGTCTTTGCAAGGAGAATCCTGTTGCACTTTTCAGAGCTGCCTGCACTGAGTGGAGGTGCAAATGGCAGAAGTTATCTGTGAAGTGGCTAAACAGCTCTGTGCTCTGCCACAGCCTGGCCAAATTCTGTGCCTGTTTTCTTCTGTACAGCCCCCTGGCAAAATCCCAAGGGGAGAAGGCTGAGGAGCACCTATAGGCTTGCTTCCAGCCTGTCCCATGTAGAGCAGAGCACAGACCCTTACACCATCCTCTGGTACGTCTTATGTGAGTGCCTGGTAGTTCTGTGGGTGATTCTGTGCCAACACCACATTCATTCGTACAGCCTTATTCATATAAGGCTGCCACTAACTATACAGTAAAATAGCTGTTTACAATTGCATACCAAGTGAAATATATTAATACAGCTTCTTTAAAATAAGTTTAGTACCTTGAAATGGATATTAGGATTAGAAATGGAGAGAAATGGATATTGGAATTAAAACCTGTTTAACAGGTTCCATCTATTATATAGTTAATCTCTCATTCTGTAAAAGCATTTAATAATCATTTGGTATATACACAGTAACTCCCTTATGAAAATCTAAATTAAATGTTTATTTGGGGATCTTAACCTAAAGCATTACAGAGGAAAGATTGTTATTGATTCCACATTGAACCCTAGGTCTTGTTAATTAATTGTGTAATTTAAATTCATTATTTATGGAATTAGTTAGCTAAAAAAGCAGAAGCAATACAATATGTGTGTGTTGCTGTGAAACATGCTTTCAACGCCAAATAAATGAATTTTTCAGTGGCCCTTGTTAAGCTGTGCATTCCTTTAGGAAGGCCCTCCTTGCATTATTCAAGGTTTTAGCCTTATTAATTGTTCTTGGAGGAAATAGATGCAACTTTGCAAATAATCCATGTGTCTGTTTATGACTGGAATTCAGGGACTGCAGTCCAAACCATATACTAGTTATAACTTCCATAACAAGGGCAAAAGAAATATTATAACTTCAAGGTTAATCAGGCATCAGAAATTGCTTCATGTAACACATTTTAAATTACTACATTTAGGTAAAATTCTTCAAAACTAGGAAAAATTCTATGTAACAACTAAATGAAATATATGCATCCATCCAAACAGACATAAATATAAAATATATAAACGCATATGTACACACATACATAAGTCAAAATATATTTCTATGCAGGCCCTCCTGGTGGTTCTAAGTATATTAATACTAGGCAGCATTTCCACTTTTTCTCACACACAATCTCATGGGAGATACCATTAGAATTTTCTGTCTTAGAATGACAGATTTTTCAGTCTTTTTCCTTTGTTTTTCTTTGGATGCTGACTTAAGGAGAGATGAACATACAAGGCCAGAAACTGTTTTGTTGGTTTGGCTCTTCTTCCACAGCTTATATGTTTCTTTGTTTTGTATTTGGATAAACAGCATGCAGATTTTATTAGGATTCTGCGCATGAATAGGGCTTACTGTTGAACTGTAATAACTCCTTTACTTTCTCTAAGTTCCTCTTTACTTCTCCAAGCTCATTAAAAAACCTCTCCGCATTACCTCATCCTCCAAAGATCGCACCATGTGTGCACAATTACTGTTCTCTATCTTGAAAACTGGAATTTACTGCTAAATACTTACTCTGGCTGAGTGGCAAAGATCAATACATTATCTGACTGAAAGCTGAAGCATGCTGTGACTCACCTTTACAGATGAAGAAATCTGAAACAAATGTACCTTTCTTCTAGTGGAAATCTATTGAGGAATCTTCTGAAAGTTTCTGTGTGTCTTCTCCTGGCAGGATTTGCTCAGTTCGTGTAAGTCTGAACAACTGTGAAGCAATCGCTTCAGAGAGAAAAATAGTTCCTGTGTAGCTTGTGACTCCAGGGAACCTGGAGCACAGCGCACAAGGCTGCTCCAGGACACGTGCAGGTGGAAAGGCAAAGCTTACTTGATGAGATACTAGCTTGACATCACTAGTGTCTGATTTGTAGAGCTGAAGCTGCACATGGGCAGTAATTTCTTGTATTCTTTCTCTTTTAAGGAGGTGATGATAGCCTACATTCATGGCTATACAGCCCCAAGGCCAACTGAGCTCAAGGTCAGCCTCGTTGTTTGATGCTGAACCTGTATGCAGCTGCCTGGTGTGCAGCTGCTACACCTTCACTTTTATTCTTGGCTTCTCATGCCCCTGAGATTTATCCCAGCAGTCAGGAACAGTTTCTGGGAAGTAACACTGCTGCATAAGCATGTGAAATCCCATGTTGCTGTCCTGAAGTGGATGAGCTGGAACAGAGCTGCCCCTAACCTGAAAGGCTGGTTTGAGCCCCAAGGCTGAGCTAAGCCATCTCCATCTCTTACAGATAAGGAGATACTTCCTTGGAATGAGGGACAGTTCTCAGAAATGGCCCAGAATCCTCTTGCTGGGTGATAACTTTCACTTTTTTACTCACTTCACCCTACTCATAGAATCATAGAATAGTTTGGATAAAAAGGGACCTTAGAGATCACCTAGTCCCAGGACCCCTGCTATGGGCAGGGACACCTTCCACTAGACTAGGGTGCTCAAAGCCCCATCCAACCTGGCCTTGGACACTTCCAGGAATGGGGCACCCACAGCTTCTCAACACCCTCATAGCGAAGAATTTATTCCTTGTATCTAACTAAATCTACCCTCTTTCAGTTTAAACATATTTTCCCTTGTCCTATCACTACATGCCCTTGTAAAAAGTCACTCTCTGTCTTTCTTGTAAGCCCCCTTCAGGTACTGGAAGGCTGCTAGAAGGTCTCCCTGGAGACTTTCCAAGTACCTTAGATGATCAGTAATTGTATGTCTAGATAAAATTTGGATATACCTTTCAGTGTGGAAGGGTTGATGAGGCATAGATTTTAATCAATACTATTTGTATGCACTTATTCTATTGTAATCTGTGTGTACGTAGAGTTTGCTTTACAGACTACCTATTTCTCCACAGCTAATAAGAAAACTATCTTAATATGATAGCTTTTCATATGTTTATAGGAAATGTATTCCTTGGTCTCTATATAGTGAATTTGATTTCTACATGAGGTTGAGAGGCCAGAATCTCTGTGACTGTGTCATTCCTTTATTTTCTCATGTTGCTTTGTTTATGATAATGTGATATTATGTTGAGAGCCATGTCTGCTTTTTTTTTTTTCCAGTCCATTTCTACTCTGAAGTAATACTGCAGGAAAAATAGCAAGCATAAATCAGAACATCAAAGTAAGTCCCACCATGCTACAGTGTACAAATAGCTGTTGATGAGTTTGCCATGCTTACTGAACTGAATAAATATAAAAGCTTTTCGTGTGCATTCCTATTTTCAGTCCCAATACAGTGCGTTAACCTCAGAATATCAAATTGAATCAGGGGTTCTGAGAAGAGCTGGCTCCAAAGCAGTTAGAATGACACTCTTCATTACACTATCTAGATTCAGGTTTCAGACAACCATAACCAGTGCTTTCACAACCTCTCACCTAAAGTCAGATAATGTACAGTCACCCAAATAAGCAACTGAATTTCCCTGCAAGTGCTTCTGAACCTCTCAAAATGTGGAGTCCGTGGAGGCCCTGAAAACTGAGACTGAAATTGTTATGAAGAGACTTTACTGGATGAAATTTTTCCTTGCCAGGCACAAATAAACAGCTCTCAATAGGGTGCTCACCACACAGTGTGTCAGCACATATTATGCAGTCTGGTGCTGAGTGGATGTGTCAGCTGCCCATTAGACCACACTAAAATAGAATTGCTGGGAGCCTGAAGCATGAAGCATGATATTAGATAAAGTGATGAAATTTCACTCGATTAAAGAGCCAGGTCAAGGACAGTTACCTCGGGAAATTCCTTTTTTCCTAGAATATCCTCACAAGTTTGATAAATTTATCCTCCTTTTCCACTTATTTTCGATTATCATTCAAATTATACGAATGGATGCGTTTACACTTGCTGGCTTCTGATGTATTGGGGACGATGGGAATGGTAGATTTTTATTATGTAAAAAAGGGGAGGAGGCAGAAAAGAATTGACTGTGCTCCACATTAGAGGCTAAAGGAAATATTAGATTGATTTGTTTAGGATTGTTTGTGTTTTCTTCCTCTGGGGTGAGAGCAGCTGGGATTTTTTGTTAGGCTCCTTGAATGCTAGCATAGAGCAGCACCTGAGGGAATAGAAAATTGCTCCCTTTATCCATGGGAAATGCATGCTGTTGGCAAAAGGATCTGCATCTGTTTTGCTTCTTGACTAGAGTGCTGAGGCCTCACCTACTCAGATAAAGCTGTGGATTTGATTTAGTGTCTGTATCAGCTTGTCAGAGTGCTCCACAAGAAGAAATTAGCGCACGCGGCTAAATCTGCTGCATTTTATTGCAGTTTATAGTTTGGCAAGAGCCGTCTCTCTCCACCTCCCTCAATTTAATTTCAATTAGGATCACAAGTTGCTCTGATATCTAAGAGGAATCCGAAAGGTTAATTATCATTGAGTATGCCATCCTTGGAGCCAGTCCCTGACCCTTATCCTGTGAAGCTTTGGTACAATTTCTAAACAATCTATGACATCTTGCAAATTGTTTTAATGCTTATTAATTAGAATATGCAAGTTCCTCTCTTTCAGTGAGTTTCCTCCTCATGCTATGCCAGGTGTAAAGCAGAATTTGCAGTTAATTCAAACCTGGTCATCCTTCTCACACAGTTGCCCATTCACCCATGCACAAATGTATCACAGTGATTCGCATCAAAAATCCCAGACACTGCGCCTCTTAACTGTTTGGCTGTATTGGTGTTGAATTCTGGGCCAGATAGAGATCAGTGGTTACAAGACAGTTGCCAGATAATAACATTTAGTCCAGGCTGAATTTGATTTGCTTCTGATACAGCATTTTCTAAGATTAATAAATTAACTCCTACATACATACTTCTTGGTATGTGGAAAGCTTGTCCTGGAATTTTACTGGCATGCTCACAGGGACTGAAATGCTCTTTTGGTATCACTGATGAAGCTGAAAAAAAATATTTTATTCACTCTGAAAGCAAGTAAAATTTTGCAAGTCTGCAGTTACCACTGGAGATACCTGTCTGATGAATGGGTTCGTGAAAAATGCCCAGATCAACATAATACAGAGGTTATCATAAAATATAAGACCTTAATGTAAGTCTAGGGAAAATTACCTTTTGGATGACAAATAGCATGACATTCAGCCCCTAATAGGAGTAATCTAGGAGTCTCAATAGACACGGTCATCCTACCCAAGCACACATTTAGAAGCTCAAATTATACTGCATGTAATATTTTGTGTATAACATATTGATAATAAAAATATAAGATATAATATGGAGAAGAGATTCACAGCAGAAGTGAGGCCAGGCAATTGTAGAGGCATACTGATGAAATCTAATAATTGTTTTCTATTTCTGCTTTTCCTGTTTTGTCGGATTTTTTTTTCCCCTCATTGTGCAGATGACAGTTTACTTTCTGCTTCTGTGAAATTAATCTCCCAGAAAAAAAAGCCACAACATCTATTTTTATTTATTTAGATTATTTATTTATTTTTATGAGTGAATTCCGTGTTTAACCTCAGTAAAATTTCCTCATAGAAAACACGCACACATACACCAGTCCTGTATGAAGATGATGAATTTTTTTACTTTTCATCTGTATGAGGTTAGGATTAAAGTAATGTAATCCTTAGACAGACATAAGATAGCACTGCTTGAAATGGGTGGATCTTAAAACATCCCTTTCACATCCTCATTGAACTGGCTTCCAAGAGATTGTCTGTCACCAAACACAGGCAGAACAACCTGAGTGAGGCTTTGTTGGTATTCTTGCCGTGTTTTGCACTGCTTGGGGTGACTGCAGCAGAGCTCTTGTCTCTCTCTCGTTTTTGTGTTTTGTTTTGTTTAGCATTGTTCTTCAAAACAACAACAAAAACCCCCACAAACCAAAACAAAAACCTTGAGTCCTTTGTTTAAATTATTTTAACATAATAAGGCCCTTTATGAAGCAGGGAAAGTGGATGTTTACTGCAGGTTGACAACACAAGGATATGTCTGTTTATTAAAGAGCCTGTAGAATGAAATCTGATATGCCACTTCCCTCCTTTTCCCATTGCTGGAGGAGTCATCAACTGCTTCTGCCAACTCGTACCATCCACAGCAAAAGCTGCCTGCTCCAACATCCTCTGTCAGCCTAGTCTTTTCCATCTACTTCCCTGAACCACAGCCAGCGCTGAGGCGTGTGCACACCCTGACAACTGGCAAGGAAATGTGGTCGTACTGGTTTGATTTTTTTTTTTCTTTTTAACATTTTGTATTGCCCAGTGTTTGTGCATGCTGGGGCAGGGGAAAGGGAGTGAGGGACACTGCCCCGATTCACACACAGGATAGCCCTTTCCCTTTCTGTAAAGAAAACAGCATGGGAAAGGGACCAAAAGTGGACTGTTCCACGTCTGGAGTAATATCAGGGTTGCAAACACTGAGAATAGACATTTCACTCATTTCTCCCAGGAACGCTTTCTGAAGGAAAAGTTTAAGTGACACTGTGATAGCGTGAGGCAGGGTCTGGTCCCCTGGCTTTTTACACAGAGCGACAGTCCAGCTTAGCTCTTTCTTCAGGCTGTGCACCCTGAGCTCCAGTGTGAGCAAGGTCAAGCTATAATGGGCTCTTACAATGCCCAGCTGCCAGGGAATGTAAATGAGACTGAAGTGCAAATACCACCAGTTTCCTGCCAAAACCCCCAGCAGACCCATGCCACAGGGAAATAGTAGTTCAGCCGTTGTTCCCCCATCTCCGAAAAACCCAAATCCCCGAGCTGTTAAACAGTGTGTTTGCAATTTTCATTTAACTCTGTTAGTTTCTCTGCTTCAAGGACCAGGAGGTGAATTGCCTCCCAGAAAGAAACTCATGGAACAATATGTCCCTGAAATGTTGTTTTGAGCACCAGGAGCTGCTAGCTACGAGGCTGTGTGGGGTAGGGCATGTGGCAGTGCCGCACCTGATGGCAATGTACATTCCTCTCTCAGTAGGAAATGTTAGCTCAAATATATCCTTAGTGTCTTCCAAGGTTTGAAAGCTGATTCCTGGCCTCTTCAAGCTTGTGAAAAGTGAAGCTGTTCTTCCCCTACACCCTGCTAGTCCGCTGTACGTTGCTCAGGCTCTAGTCAGCATAATTTGTATGTCCCCTCTCTTTGCCACAACTGGTCTGATGCAGTTTTTACCACAAGTGACAATACAGTACTGCCCTTTTCACCAAGTAGTTAGCACTGAGGATGTGAAGTAATGGCATTTGTCTTAAGGTTTGGTGAAACAAACTTGATAGTTTGTGTTTGGTTGTTACTGATTCAGCCTCTTTGCAAAGTGAGGTGGACAACCCTGGGTGGTTTGTACTTATTGTTTGGAGGGTCTTCTTTCCATAATGACTAGAGGCATCCCATGCCTTTTAATGCAAGTGGAGTTGATAGAAGATGGAGTGATCTGCCTTGATCTCCTCCGCTCATTATTCCTGTTTGCCTTCTCAGATTTATGTGCATTACATTTGGCAAACATCAGTTTATATGTATAGTTGCATTTCAGATGAATTGGCTATTTAAATATGTACTGTAGTACTAGAAGGTGTTTGCTTTACTTTGCAACCTAACTGCCTGTGAAGTGTTATTTATCAGAATCAACAGTTTTAGTCCAGAGGCAGTCTGAAAAATCGTTACAAACCACAAGGATATCATAAGGCCCTTTGGCAAAAACAACCAATGCTGTCTCTACATCACAGGTGCGATGGTCTCTACTCAGAAGTGTGCAGGTTTATACAGTCCATTTAAATGCGAGAGGAAGCCCACTAACAGAAACACCTTAAATCACTGGAGGTTCAGTTTTGGTGAAGTTTTCACAGTGCCACAACACAGAAGTACAGCAGTACTATCTGGGTCTGAATCCACTAAAGTACATTTACACCATTGGTCCCCCACAATAACTGGCATCACCATGAACAACTCCTTGGTTCTTTTCATGAATCTGTGTTCAGGGCTGTATCACTGTAAATATTACAGAAAAAATACCATACCTTCCCTCTTTGCCTGAAGCATCATGCTGACTAAACCAAGAAGTTCAGGTTTTGGCTTGGTGATTTTTTTTTTTTTTTTTTCTGTCAAGAAACTGAAAAAATACACTTGAGATAATCTTTTTGACCTTATTCTCTGGGAGGTATTGAAGTAAGCCTGATTTGTGACTCTGCTAGGTTTAGATACGAAATAGCTGAACCTGTATGATGATCACAGACTCACAGATGGTCCTTCACCCTGCCTCCAGCACCTCATGTCTTGTACACAGCCTAGGCAAAAGTGGTACAGAGGCAAAGGTTCACAGGACATGCTGAGGTTCTACACACAACTTTCTGTCACTGAAATCCTGTCACTCTGTCTTTCTTCACAGTGTTTTACCTGGTTAGAACATTCCTAACATGTACCTAGGAGTAAATGCTTTTTAACTCTTTCACTGTACTGCACTGTGAACAGAGTTTTCCCCTAGCTAGGCCCATTATAACAAACCCACTGGGACTTTTTAAAGAAAAAAGTGTCCTAACTGGCAATCTGTGTGCCATGTTTGGATGTGGCACATCCAAACCATGCAGAGGAAGCAGAAATGCTGACAGGCTCAGAATGACAGCAGTCACAGCCTGGGCAGCTGTACTCCTTCGATTTACAGCACTTAGCAGTAGTGGTTTCTTTATAGCGCATCTCAATATTTCTGAGGGCTCTTAAATTTTGTTTTTCAATATTGCAGCTGAAAGGCAAGTTTGTCTTGTGATTATTCTGCCTCAGGTAAGTCCTGTTTATGTTGCACCTTGCCAACATGTCATCCGATCAGTGTCTAAGGAATGTGTTATGAGATAAGACTTTACAAAAAGAAACTAACTACCCACATTATCTTTTATCTATGGAAAAAAGCACACCATCATCCCATAATTAGTATTCACTCTTATTGTGTAATATTATATCACTTTCCTTTTCCCTGACCTACTTTTTGCTTGTCTTTAAAATGTAATTTAACTGTCATAACGAAATGTGTTTGACTCCCTTTTTTAGATTGTCCTACAGAGAAACAGAGCTGATAGCCTTTGATTCTGTCTATCTGGAGAGAGTAGTGAGCAAACCTACAAAGATTTGCTCTTAAATCCAGATAGAAAATGAGATGGTGAGACTTTGGACACATTACACCACATTTTAATAAAAAAGTTGGGTACACATGGCCTAGATGACACTAGTGAAAGGAGATGTAAACTTTGTTGGGAAACTGTGATCTGACACCAATACACCTCTGTCAGTGTGGAAGACCAGCTAGAAAATATAAGGTGCAAATAAATGAGCAGGGATGATCAGCTGTACACAAAAGATGGTAAAAGTTGGAGAGCACAATTATTAAACAGAAGAAGCATTAGGGGCTATAACTGGTCACAAATTGAAATGAAGGCTTTCAACACTGTCTCCTGTAACAAACTGATGAAGTCTTGACCAGGTAAGTGGACAGTAGGGTACACTGGAAACTGGATTAACTGTGGGTCTCGAAGGGCTGTGATCAGTGGCTCAAAGTCCAGCTGGAGGCCAGTGTTGTGTCCCAGATGACAATACTGGGTCCAGTACTGTTTATTTTCATTAATGAGCCAGATGCTGATCCAGAGTGTACCCTCAGGAAGTCTGCAGAACTAGAAAGAGTGGCTGATACACCAGATGGTTGTGCTGCCATCCAGAGGGATCTCAACTGGCTGAAAAAAATGGGCTGACATGAACCTCATACAATTCAACAAGGGAAAATACAATGTCCTGCCCCCATGGAGAAATAAGCCCATGCACCAATACAAGCTTGGGCCAATTAGACGGTAAGCTCATACAGAAAGACCTTGGGATCTTGGTGGACAACAAGTGGACCATGGGCCTGCAATGCATCCTTGTGACAAAGAACGCCAACAGCCTCCTGGGCTCCATTAATATAAGCCTCACCAGCAAGTTGAGGGAGATGATCCCTCTTCTCTGTTCAGCACTGGTGAGACACATCTGAGTGCTATGTTCAGGTTTTGGTTCCCTGGTACAAGAAAGATATGGACATGCTGGTGTGAGTCCAGCAAAAGGTCACTGAAGATGAAGGGCTTGGAGTATTTGACATATTGAGAAGTCAAGACAGCTGGACTCTTGAGCCTGGAGAAGAGAAAGCTCAGAGGGATCTTAGCCTCATGGGAGGGTTGAAAGAAGATGTAGCAAGGATCTTCTTTCTCAGTGGTGCCATGTGGCACCAGGACAATAGGTACAAGCTGAATAGAAGAAATTGCATTTAAATATAAGATTGTTTTTTACTGTAAGGGTGATCAGATACTGGAACAGGTTGCCTGGAGAGGTTTTCTGTTTAGCCCACAGAAGAGAAGGCTGAGGGAATATGTGATATTAGTCTTCATATTTCTAAGGATGAATAACTTATTCTATATGCACATGAAAGATGGACTAGGAAACAGTAGAGTAGCACCGTAGTAAGGAAGAGTCAGACTGGATGCCAGAAAAAACAAACTACCTATGAGAGAAGCTGTGAAGTTTTGCTGGCTATTCTTTAAACAGATTAATGAGCTTAACACTGTTGTAGTTGATTTTATGATCAGGAAGAGGGATGGACTAGAAGCTTTTTGTGGTCTGCATGCTGGATTTGTTTGATGACTCTGTGCCTGGAGGCCAAACGGGGTGCAAAGACAGAATGATCAAAGTGGCAAACACAGGGAATGGTTTAGGAAATTAAAATGGAATCAAAAACTTTATTTTAATTTGTACTGCCAAAAGGGTTTAGGAATGAGGAGGGAAGGGGGGAAAAGAGGATAAGGATATTATACAGAAATTAAATTATCCACAACAGTTTCTCTCAACATACTTTAACCTGGAATCTGCACCGAAACCAAATAAAAGTCACTGTTCAGCAGGCTTGTGATGAGCAATTCAGGCTATTGTATTTGGATTTTTTTCTTTTTCTTACTGTGATGGAGTATTTGTGAAATAATTCCAAATGTTATCTGTGGCTCTTAAAGTCCTAGGAACATTAACTTCTTCTGATATGTGTCCCCATGTTTCCATTCAAACCAATCAATCTTTTGCCTACTGGTCCACATAGAAGCTTTTATGTTTGAACAGTTCCACCAACAGTTTCACCAACAATTGATTTTTCTTTACATCCATGATAACTGCTATACCAATAAAGCTGTTTTGTTTGTGACTCAATGCAAAATCAAATTATCTTTAAAAATCCTCACAGATAGCAAATATGTTTTACTACTTAGAATAAAGTACTCTATGGAGTAGACTAGAGACAGAGTTAAAGAAAGGGGATAGCTACATTTTGATAACAGTAAGGCGTAGAGGTAGGAAATTTTGCTAGAAATTCTTGTCATGGGGCTGTTGTGATATCAGTAAACAAATTTTTAGAACAAGAAATTATTCAAAATTTAGTGATTGAACTGAAATTAATTCCCTTGAAAGAGGCTTTGTATATGAACAATATTCTCCTTTACCTGGTATTATATCTTATTACATTAAACATTACTTGAACAAGAATTGGAGGAAGCACAGAAAATTTTCTTCTCCTTTTATTCTTTTCTTTTTTCAGCTTTCAGATGACCTCTCAGCCATTTTAAGCACTCGCGATGATAAACTCTAGGATCATGTGAGTGGCAGATGGATTGAAACTAGTTGCTGGAGAAAGCTAGATTTCAACTTTGAACTTTAGCTGCAGATCCACCCTATGTCACAAGGTAAAAAAGATGGTTTAGGGAAGCAAAACCACTTTGCTGTTTACTGAGCAGCTACAGACATTGATGACTAAGCTGCTGATTTTTTTTTTCCTTTGTTAAGGGGAAATATATTATTTCTGTAGTAGGCATCATATTTACACTCGTATGCTTGCTTATTCATTTAGAATTGTAATTTATCAAATTAGCTTCTCTTCTTCATATCTCTTTCAGTAAAATAGATAATCCAACCTCGAGAGTTGTAAAAACCCACAATCTTTGCCTGTTTGCTACTGGGACAGATAAGATTCTTGGATTCATTTGTAGCAAGAAGCGGAAAGGAAGACAAGCACATAATTGGGAGACATCAGAAGCTTACAGCTTGTAACGCAAAATCTTGCAAAGAAATCACTGAGTTTGAGCACAAGGCCACTTCCCAACAGCATCCTTGTCCAGTGACTTTGATCAAGCCTTTCTTGACAAAGGCCTAAAGAACAGCTGACTGATCTTTCCTCTCCAGCATCTGCTGGGGAACCGTCACATGGTGTCCTTTTGTGGTCTAATATTTTATAGTTTTTAATGTCTTATTTTCCTGACTCTACCTTTTTGGCAAGGTATAACTCAGTTCTTTTATGTTTGTTCATGGTCATCAAATTTATGTTATTGAAAGGCTTGTGTGTTAATTCTTAATATCCTACAAAGAATTGACCTGAGCAATGCTGTTGCACTTGGTCTGGAACATCTTAATATCAAAAAATAATGGAGAAATTCAAGTCTGCTACTGCAGATTTCCCCTTCCCTCTCCATCCCTGAAAGCAGCTGTACCGGGGCAGCAAAATGAGGTAGATATGGAGAAACAAGAATGATACCTGATCATTGAAAAAATTTACACATATCTTCTGATGGGAGCTGAGAGTGTGATCTTCCTGTCAGGTTGTGGATAGTGGGTATCCCTGCTCAGTTTGAGCAGATTTAAACCCAGTACGGAGGAGATTGAAGAAAAACATGAAGATAAGTTCAGGAGTTAAAAAGAATTGCAGAAAATAGGTGTGAAGTGGGGTGTTTTCACTGTTTGTTTGGTTTTTTTCTTTTCTTTTTTTTCCTTTTTCTTTCTCTTTTTGGTTTCATATCCATAACCTGCAACCTTCTTGAAGTTTGCCTTAGTTTTGGCTTCCAGTGTGAACCGAAAAGGGAATCAACCAGTTCTCCAAGGATTTTTGCTATATGGCTCATTGAAACCTGGGCAAATCTAAACAAGCAGATTTTGCACAGCCCTGATCCCATATATTTGTCTTCAGTGTATTTGATTTTTCTTTTTTTCTGCTTGCCTTTTTATGTTGTACAGCTTACTGCAAGTGTATTACATGAAGCTGTATAAGCTGATTTAAGCCTACATCATGCAGTGAACAAATGAGGAAAAGGAGGGGAAAAATAAAAAAATAAACCCCCTAAAGAATATTTTCCTTAGAATGGATTTTTGCTCTGAATATAGATAATATAGGTAATATCCAGTAACTGATTGAAATTGTTGGCAGCTCATTCAGGAAGAAGAATATGGCAGAAGAAACCAATGAATTAAAAGTCGGTCATTCTGAAATGCTCTAGACTTTTCTCTGATGCAAGTTCCATCAATTGCAATATGTGTCCATTAGTACTCATACAACTCAGCTGTGCAATGAAATAACATATTAGCATTTAACCTGAAAAAATGAAGTTATTAAAAATTTACATAAAATTATGGAGTAAACTCCAAACAGGTCGCCCTAGAAATGTATAATTACGCTCAGCAGTCCTGTCAGCATACATAGAAACAATTTTCTTCCTAATCATCTTCTGCTTTTATTCACTCAGGAATGTATCATTAAAATTTCCACAGAACAATGAATCTTAATAGGTGCTAATGCAATTGTGAATTGTTGTAATTGTTACCTAAATTAATCTCTGTACATTCAGTTTCTTGCTGCCCTATGCAAAAGGAGTGTGAAAAAGATAATATAAGAACTGAAATATGTATAAATTATGCTCTTCTTGTTAGGCAGTATTTTGTTACAACTTACTAATTTATTGAGAGATTACTATGGATAAATCCACTAAGATAATTAGATATCTAACTTCAGTTAGTTAAGTTGTTTATATGTAATTTTAATTTATTAAGTTATTTATATTTTTAAAATCTAGGAATTTGAAACTTAATAATAGACATTATTGTATTCAGTATGTAATATCCTTCTACGTAAAGGGATCAGTAGAGTAATTTATTACATTTTTGTTCTTAGTAGTATGTACCCGGTATATGTATATATTACCGTACTGTATTCAGACTGAAATATATCTGCTTTCCAATGCAAACATCAACAAAATATATATGAAGAACGAAATACAGTTTTTGTGATGTGAGGTGACCTCAGCCCAGGTTCTATAGCCTTTTTCGGGGAGAAAGTCCTCTTAGCTTGACTAGCAGAGGCTCAGCTGTGGCACTGATTCTCATTCAGTGAGCCTGTGCTTGTCTGATGATGTCTTCCTCTAACTTACCCTTTTGCTTTTCTTTTTCCTTCTTTTCAGGGCACAAGGTGACTTCATCTTGGTCTGTGTTCAGAAATTTTCTTTAGGTTTTTCATTTAAGAACCAAGTACCAAATCTCTCTTCTTGTCAACACAGCCCTCCTTGTACAAATAGTCCATACATTTCCTTAACTGATAGTCTGTTCCTACGTTTACTCCACTCTGTTCCATGACTGTCTGCTACTGGGAGCAGAAGGTTTCATTAAGGAAAGGATTACGAATATGTAGGTTTGGGGAAGAGAAAAAAAAATAATTAATTTTTTCTAATGCAACTTTTGTTCAGTTACTGATACTGGAACACTTTCATCCTTTAACCTCATCCATCTTGTCTATTGCAACCATGTCCACATCACTTGCAAAGTATAACTGTTATATACGATGCGAATGATAACAAATCATATTGTTTAACACACTAGAGGGGTACAAAGCATGTGTGATTAGGGATCTTAATGATGAGATTTTGTCAAACTAATGATTTTTCTTTTTAATAGCAATGTTGATGTTGATAGCAAGGTTGGAATTACACAATTTGATTTCAATTGAACGCCTGGAAGGTCAGAGTTAACAAGAGAGATGAGTGAATAGGCAATTTCTTGAATAACTCACATGCTAGCAGCATTCTAGTAATCAAATATTTTTGCTCATTCTTATGACCTGCTACGTGAAGTCTCACAGCTGTGATGGAGTTAAGTGTAATATATTTATTTATACATTGCCTCCCCCCTAATGCGGCATATTTTCATAGAACTAAGAACGTGTAGGGTTTTATGATGATTTACAAACCTAGCAAATTCTGTATTACAGTCATAGTGTTCCAATATTGTGTGCCCATCTGGAACTTGTAGGAGAAGATTACTGTGGGGTCTGAAAATTATTGCTCATAACTATGCATAGTCAACTAGCAATTTCTATTTCAAATGATTCTGCTTGAACACAAGTTCCTGGTCACAAATGACAGAGGTGAACCTTGAATTTCCCTTTAATAACATTTCTAGCAGAAAGAACAAACTCCCAAAGCTCAGTGCTTCCCTGGGATGTGAAAAACCAAAATCCAAAACAACAGGTGCCCCCTTCCAGACATACAAGGGCTGATAAAAGGGAAGTGGGAAGGGATTATTCAGTCTTGATAAACCCTTCCTCGACTCATTCTCACTGAGATAATGTCTTGTGTAAATTCTATAGAACAGAGGACATAATTCCATACTGAACTAGAGAAGGAGCAAATTGCTCAGACTCACTTTTCAAAGGACTGCAGTCTTTAAAAATTATGTCTTTGGTGACCAACATGGTCTAGAGCCTTCCAGGAATGCAGCAGGACAGGAGAGAGAATACCTGAACCCTACATATACCTATGTGACTTTGCAACACTCCACAACAGTATTGACTTTTATGACTTCATGTCTCTTAATGATCTCATTGTTAGCCACTTCCTAACTCACATAGCTTTCTTTGGATGGCCTCTGGAGGGCCAAGAGTTCAAGTCACATTAAAGAATCAGTAATGACTGCCTGTAGGTATGGGACCCTTTCTCCAAAATAAAGTATGGGTGCATGTGGTTGTTATCATAAAAATCATAAGATTTGCGTATAGTTGTAACACACAGATATACGAAATATGAGTTATCCCTTGCTCCAAATCAGAAATTCCTGTCATTGGTGTAAATTCATAGTAAAAACCATAGTAGTTAACTAAACTGAAATAATGATGGGTTGGTTTCTACAGCACATGGCCCTAGGAGGTCTGATTGCTGTGCCTAACTATGATCAAAATCAAGTAAGTTATATTTTTAAAATCTTACTATTTCATTTGAAGTAGTAAATAAGTTTTCTGGTATAGTTACCCTGCTGGGATAATATTAATTTCTATTGACAAAAGAAAAAAAAATCCCATGATTTTTGTCACTGTGATTGAGTACAAACTCTCCATTTTACAAAGATAAAGTTGTTATCCCAAAATCAAGTAAAACATGGGCAAGCTGTAGCTGCTTTAGGCAGTCTATTTGTGAACCTGACCAGAAGTGTAGGTTTATAACAAAAATTCAGGCTTCCTTCCAAACCGTGCAATTGCAATTTGAGATGGGCCTAAAGTACAGGTATTATCAAAACAACTGGGTCTGAGTCCCTCAAATCTTGAAGCAGGTTGTGAATTTATCTTCAGAGTACCCATTCATTTGAAAAGGAATGCAGAAATTGTGGTGTTGAAATTTGGAGAAGTTTCATGACACTTCTTACTCAAATGTAATGAAAAAGGAGGAAGGGAAAAAAGTAAAAAAGAGGAAAAGAGATCAGTTATCTCTTACCAGAACTTGGAATTTTGTCTTTGTAACTTTGCTCCCCCTGCTTCCACTCCCTGTATTTTGGTGTCTGACTCAGCCAAATAGGAATAATACTGGGATTTCTTTAGATTCTAGGTTCAAATACCTGGGTTCATGGCTATCTATATTTATAGTTTAGCAATGACCAGTAAGGATGCAGCACAGTAACTGCTGGATTGTCAAGATACTTTTGTTTTTCTCACATCTTATAATATTTGAAGGAAACAACTTATCAGAAGAGTAAAGTGGGAACTGTAAAGTGAATTTGTCTTTTCTTCAGTTGGTCAAAAATGTTTTTGAACTGTAAGAAATTTTCCTTCTGCTTCCAGTACACATACTAGTGTAGTGTCTCAGGTCCCCAACCCTCCCCTTTCCCCCTCTTCCTCCCCCCACCCTGCCCCCTGCCCCCCTTCAGATCTTGCTATTTTAGGAAGATGGTGTGTGAAATATTAAAATCTCTATACCTCGTTTAGATGGCAATGATTGGAATGAGAACTGAGAGAAGCTACTGGCACAATATGAACACATTCCCATGACAGGGGCTGTAAATGAGGATTGTAAAACTGACACCTTTCTTGAACCTGTTTTCTACACTGAAAAAAAATATCTTAAAAGCTGATTCCTGGGGGCACCCCTGCTGGCACCAAGTGTACAAATAATGTTTGTGTTCCAGTTCAGAAAAAGAAAACTGAAAATATTTCATTGAAAGCTGACAGCTTTAATGAACTTTAAAGGTTAGCCTTGGTGTTAGTTAGCATATCTATTCATGTCTCTATCAGTCTATTGAATTACTCAGCTGAACATGCACACAAAAGCAAAACTAAAGAAAAAACCCAAGAGAGCCAGCATTAATAATTCATAAATAGTAGAGGCTTCTGACTGACTATTTTTTCAGGGAGTTGGAAGTCTGCTAATAACTGAATCTTACCCGCTCCTAAGTTACTACAGAAGCTCACAGATCGACCCTGCCCAAGAATGTTAATGTTTCTGTAAGTGGTTAGCTACCAAAACATATTGTGGATTTTCATCCCCTCAAGCACTTGTTCATGTTTCTTTGGATTAGTATAAGGTAGGGCTTTTCATGAAATGTTTAACTGACAGTTTTTATATTTGAATTTCACAAGCCTCTGCAGACCATAAAGAACTCCAAATTCAGACATAATCCTCAGTACAAAGTAAATCAGAATTTTTGAACAGATTCCAGATGCCATTTATGGTAATAATGAGCATATACAACCCCCTCCTCTGCCTCAACTGGATCAGTAGTGATGCTGCTCTTGACAGGTTAACCTGTCTTAAAACTTTTTTGGGGGAGGAAGGGGGAGTAAATTAAAATTTTGATTATTAAATCTTTCATTTGAAAGCTGAAGCTATTAACATTTTTCAGAATTAACTATTTTTTTCTGGGAACCAGTTGCAGCTGTTGCCTGACAATGAATTGATTTTAGGCAGTATTTATGAGGGATCGAAATGCAAGTTTTTAGCAATTAAGATAGTTTAGCGAAACACTTAAGCAGTGAGCTGATAATAGTGGCAGACTACGCATTTCAATTCTAACCCCTCCACTCAAACAGGATAAAAAAGAGGTGGGTGGCAAATGACAGAAGAGAGGCTTTGCTTCATCAAGGCTTGACTCCTATTATTTCAGTCCACATATAATCCAGGTGCATTCCACTCTGCCACATAGGAAACATGCTTACTTTCCAGGTAGTTGTACATGGCTTTTTGTTTTTTACTGTTTGGGAGAAGACTGCGCAGGAAAGAGGAAAGCAGCCCCTTTTCAGTGAAGGCAATGCAGTACAAGGTGCTCTCATAGCAATCATCATCTTTTCTGTACTGACAAGTGGGGATGACTTGAAGATTAGATCCTGAATCTGTGGCTCAAGCTTTGCTGTGCCGTGACGGCAGAGCATCGCTGAGGTAGGTTCATTGACAGTGTGGACCTTATGAATGACAAACTTGCCTTTGGGAAAAAGTTTACTGAATGGCATCTCTTTAAACTGGTGCAGTATTACAGCCTTTATTATACTGTTCTTCTCTAGCATCAGGTTAGTAAACCAGCCTTTGGGTGTTTGAAGAATCTGCATGACATGAAATTAGTGAGATGAGAAATAACAATGCCATTTCCTGTGGGACACAGAGGAATGTTGTAGTCGGGGCTGCAGAGAAAAGTTTAGAGCTTGGTTCTACACTGTTTTCAAATAACTGTTAATATGAGTTTTGTAACCTATGCTCATTCCCAAATATTTACAACAGTGGAATCTTATTCCCATGATGAGCTCCTGGATGCATATCTTATGTTAATACAGATGCAGGTAGGACTACAGAGAAAAGGAATGAAGTACTAAAAGTAATAGGAAGGAAAAATAATATGACAAGGTATTCAACCCTACTCTACTCAAAATGATAGAGGTTTTTGTCTTCCTATGAGGGTATAAAAGTCACACAATTACAAACAACAAAGTTCATATCACGATATGTCTTCATCTACCTACCTTAGGAGGTTTGTTCCTCTAAACTGGTACCTATTATATGACTGAGTATGTGTACCTCTAGTCTACTGAGGCTACAAAGTAAGGTGGTTTAGCTTAAATCATGACTGTTTTTTTATAAGACTTTCAAACATTTAATTTACCATACTTCTTCTAAGGGATAGCAACTTCTTGATAATGTTCTTACTCAATTGATTACATGAGCACATCTGGCACCTTGTTATCCCACTTTACCTCCGATTTACTTACCACATACTTACCCTTCACCATGGCTTTAAGTAAAAGCTTTAATTTTTTTTTATGGTACTTACAAACAGATGAAGAACACCCCTGAATCCGGAAGACAGAGTTTCACTATACCTCACGTTAGGCTATGTTGCAATGTCCTAAACACATATATAGTGTAATGAGTGAGAAGAGGAATTACTGAAATAATTTCTCCTGTTTTGTACATTATATTAACTGATTCCCTTACTCAAAAGGAAAACCTAGTTAAACTTAAACAGTTGTTCAAAAAATACAGACACAACATTTTAACTAAATGCACAGCAGACATAGGTGGTTTCCAGCAAAAGGACAGCCTGTCCACATGCACATTCATTTTTTAATGTCGGTGATGACTCTGTACATCTCTGTACTTGCTTGAAAGGACTTGATGTATTTCTCTTACATGGAGAAGGTGTTTCTGAATAGCAAAGCAGTGCTGTTCAACAGTACTTGCTGTCTATTTCCATTGCAAGGAGGAGTTCCATTTTTATTTTTTGGAAGGCCAGTTTGTTGATCTGTTGCTAGTTCTTACATAAAAATTTCAGTCACAGGGCAGCTGATCCATCACATTTCTGTATCTGCATTGCCCACAAATTATACTGTTGTGTTTAAATCAAAATGCCATGGTAAATTTCCATGAGAGAAGAGGTGGGAATGGAGGTAAAAAAAAGTGTGACAGTGAAAGGCTACTTGTCATAAAGGAGAGACTGGAGAAGCTGTTCCTATGGGAAGAAACTCAGGAAGCTTCAATGGCACTGAGAGGTGGCTGGGCCAAGATGAAGGAGTAGCACAAACTGTGCTATGTTGGTAAGATGCAGCAGACAACTTTGGGTCTACCCCCTGTTTTCAGTTTGTGTTAAGGGGATTTTCTGTTGCTGAAAGCTGGACTTGGCTCAATTAGCTTTTTTAGAAACCTTTCTGAACCAGTTTTTTTGAGGCTATGTAACATGGTGAGTCATAACTAAGCAGGAAAATACACTGCCAAGAAGCCTTCACTCCTTTTTTAACTCGCTGGGAGAAGTCTCTTCCATGAAAACAGGAAAACAAATCAGCATTTCCTGTCTGTTGCAGTTTAAAAGGAACTGGTTTATTCTGTGGTCTCCTGCAGATGGAAGTGGCTCCCACAGAAGGAAGTCTTATTGAGAACTAACTGGAAATTGCTAGCAGCTGCTCAGCTGCCACTGACATTAGCTGAAACCATGTGGTTAATTTCTTACCCACAGCCTTGAAAAAAAGCCCCTTAGTACGAATAGGGACATAAAAGTTTCATATGGAATTTTCAGCAATAAAAATGCCTATAGTTGTTGCCACATATACTAAACCTCAGCCATTTTATCTCCATTTAGTCTTCAAAAGAAGAGAGTTAGGATGTCAAGAGCTTTCTGCCTGATTTGTATTTCAGACCACAAGCCTGTCTTGGCCAGTGCTACAGACTTACGCTAGTGCAGTTCCTAAACATGCTCTAAAACATGTCCCCCTTTTAAGCTTTCCCCCTTTTAAAGAGACCTGCCTTGTAAGTTGGGATTTGTCCAAGTCACTCTCCACTGCCTGCTGTATTTTTCCTGCTCAGAAAGCATTTCATTGGCCCACTCTAAACTCTCAGCCAAGGAAAGATTGATGGCTCCTTTTGAAATAAGTATCTTTTATGATTTTTCTTCTCTTGAACAGATTCACTCTTTTTTACCTCATTCTTTAGCTGTGGTTATGCTGCATTTTAAATTTACTCTCCCTGTGCTTAAGAGTACAGGCTTTCTATGGAAGACAACAACTGTTCCTAGTGCAACACCAAGCCCAGGGTAGCTGTTAGCACAGGTTTGGTTGTGTCAGAATTAGATCAGCAAAAGATTGTGTCCTGTGCGGGCACAACCCTAGCATCTGCAGACCTCTGCAGGTAAGCAAATTTACTTTTGAGTATTCTCAGATATTGCCTTTGGGAAATCTAGTTTCCATCTTAATTGACACAGCGATGGTAGACTATAGCAGGTGGAATATTAGGGTATAGCATGATTTAACCTTAAGGAGTAAAAAATGAGCAATGGAAGAGTTATTCCTTCTTTTGGAGAATACTTCCCTATTTCCGTCAGAAGTGTAGATACGAGCTTATTAACTTAGCTGGTGAAAAAACATTAATTTAAACAATCTTGTAAAAATGGTTTTAATCTCCTTGTTGTACTCAGGCAAATTAAAAATTTGTTTGATACTTTCTTAATGTGTGTTAGGCATAACATTTAAAAAAATTAATTATTTGCCTGCTAATAAAATATGCTGTAAATTAGAAATATTTTCTTTTGATGTGACTATTTTTAGACACCCCTTATTTCAGGGAAAAAACAGTGGAGTTGGTTTTTTTTTTAAATTTACTTGACCTGGCCAACATCTACAATCAAGGCTATTTAAGGACATATTTTCATGGGATATACAAAGACACTTTTGGAGAGCCATTGCATGATGCTGAATTTGACCCTTAAGGGGTAAGACAGGACAAGTATTTTCTTTACAATTTAATTGTGGTGCCTGTTTTTGGTAACACATATGCTTCCTGAAACCAAATTCTACTTATGTCCTGTTATACCACTGGTACTAAGTTATGTATTTTGTATATTGCATGAAGAATACATTGTTAATAGTGAAGATTTGACAAACTACTCACCCCAAACATTTGTTATGTTTATTTCTATGTCACCCAAGCAAGAATGAAGTCTCCTTGTACCTAACACAGGTACAGACAGGGAAGGGTAGATAGTTTCTGTATTTAACTGTAGGTATTTGACTATTACAATCAATACAGAAAACTTGAGGAGTATCTTAGGAAAATGTTGGGAGAAATATGAAAATTAATTCTTCTACCTCTGTAATCTACTACTTTTATTCTTATTTTATTTACTGTATGTTATTTATTTCCCCTTGTTGTTAGCCTTGTGCAATGGGAATAAAAAATGTGCCTATGAAGTACAGTATGATCTAGACTGGTTAGTGATGTCAATTAACTGATCACATGTTAGAATTACTGTCCTTAGCTTCTTTAGGCATGCAAATTATTACCTTGATCTGGGGGCAAAAAAAAACCAACTGAGTATGAATACCAGAAATGCTTTAACTGTATGCCAGATTTATATGAGTGCTCCCCCTGCCCCCTAAAAAAAGAAAAGAAAGAAAAAAGAGCTATATTGATTCTGTGTTTGCACTATCCCATAGCACAAAATTGTCAATTAGCTGTAACTTGATTACTCCAGAGGACTGGGTATTAACAGAGTGGACAGGGATGAAAAAAAATGAAAAAAAAGATGTTAAGCCCACAGATGTGATGTCCAATACAGTTACCACAGCTTTGCCTACTGGCAAACTCAGTATCAGGATCCCTGTTATGCCATGACTAGGGAGGAGGGCTGAGGGAAGTGTGGTCTATGGGGTCCTCCCACAAGTTATTCTCCTTTGAGAGGCAGCTTGGGATGTTGGTATGAGTGGGGAGCCTGGAGGAAGGTTTTCTGTGAGCTCACAAGCAGGTGATCAAGCTGGCAGATGAGGGCATTGCTATATCTGCTGCCTCTAGATCCCCAGCAAGCAAGCCTGCAAATGCTCCTGCAGAAGCAAGAAACGCAGGGAGGCTGGGGATATTTTTCATGCCAGATTTCATGTTCTTTGCCATGGAATCCCCACATAAATTCTGCTTGTGGTTTATGTTATCCTGGATCAATGCAGGTCTCTCATCTTCATTTTTTTCTGGGGTCATTAATTTTAATGCTACCTTTAGTTGCTGCTTTTAAGAATCATCTGAGCACACTCAGCAAGGCATCCCAGTACTCTGAAGTGAATTCTTAGATTGCCCTTAGAAGAGACAGTGGCCTGGTGCTGCCAACACCACTGACAAATGAGCAAAAATGTCAGTGTCTTGCCAGAAGCACTCAACTTACTGTAAGATCAGAGCTGTAATTAAACAAAAATTGTATTTTGGCCCTCAACAATTTTGTAAAGAGATTACTTTTCCTACAAGTCTTCCTTCTGTTTGATGAAGTCTTTCGTCTTACTTCCAAAACTACAGCTCCCAAGCATTTCCCTTGCTTAGCCCACCCAGCACTCTGCTCCCTTTCTCCCTTCTTGTGTGACTCAGATGCTGTTTCTTAAGTGTCACTGAGGCACTTGTCTACCTCATTTTACATACCAAGTTGTTTTGTTCCCTGCACTATGAAGTTTGATGGGCAGGAGTGTGTGGGCGTTATGTTCATATGCCTTGGGTCTAATTTACTTTTTATTTGGGAAACCTTTCTTTTAACAAATAGGAGTGATCAAATGGACTTAAACAACACCTTCATAGTATGAGGAACATTAGGAAATAGTCACTACTATATGGAAGTGGTAATGAAGTGGAGTGTATGAATTCTTGACAACCATTAAGTGTAAAAAACCATTTCTTTTATAGCAGATCCCCTATTCTGAGATGACAGCTTTTTCCTCTCTTGTGAATATGAAGTGCCAGATTATGAATTCAATAGCTGCCTCTTTTTCAGGGCATTGCTTATGAATCTGCCCTGCCCTGTCACTGCACATTATTAGCATTAAACACACATGCAGCACCATAAATTTACAAGATGCATGCCCTACCTGAAAAGCTTATGGTCTAAATGAGATATGAGAAATTCATGGCAAAACACAGGACAACAGTTCAGAAAAGGCAGCATGTAAGGATTATTATTCATGATTAAATTAAGGAGGAAGAACTGCACAGAGAGGTACGTTTTAGGAGAAACTTGAAATAGAAGATGGAGGCACTTGGTAGCTAGGAAAAGGAAAACTGCTCCAGACACAGGACTGGAATGGTTTCTAAGATAGCGCATTAAAGACTTCCATTAGTGAATTAATAGCCAGGTTCCCCTCTGCCTGCTGCTGATCCTCTCTTCTTCATCTGTCCTTCTGCACGCTGCTGTCTGCATTTTGTCTGCTTGTTATTTAACATCTGGTCTGAAAGATTGAAGGGTCCCTTTTATTCTGTAAATTATCAACAACTGTATATCATACTGCTTTGAGTGGTATTTATGAATGTTCTACAGTTTGAAAATCAAGCCTTAAATAGATGCCACAGTCTATTTCAAATGTCATAATTATTTGTTTAACAGTGGCTGCCAAAAGAGTGTATCTACCTTTTGTGGTTAAGATGAGCAATCTGCTCTCAAAACAACTTAATCTGGATATAAGAAACTGTATCTTAATTATATTTTTGTCAGTGACACCATGCTACTGTTTGTGGGGTTTTTTTTAATTTTATTTTATTTTGAGGGCCATACCTCATGAATCTTGCTGGTGTGATGAGTTGAGTACTTCCAGAGTAATTTTGCAACACTAGTCCATAAAAAAATCCAATGTGGTTTATTAAAGAGTAAGACAACAGCATTGGTTCATGAATTCTTGAGACTGCAAATCAGTGGGAATTAGGGGATTACTGGGATGAAGTGTATTTGCCCCATTCTTATAATTCTCCTCAGACATCCAGTATTGGTTGTTGTCAGAGACATGTTACTAGTCTAGAAGAAGCTTTGATCTGACCTGCCTCAGTGATTCCTATTAATATTTCTTTCCCTGCGAGTCTTGGGATAATGCTTTTGTTCTTCTGGGAAAAAGAATAGAGAGAAAACTCTGGGAAAGTACTAGATGTCAGCATTCAGGTGGCTCAGTTTATGTGATCAGTGAATGGAGAGTAGTTTGGTAGCATGAAGGAAAGTGGCAGACATTCTTGTATTCTACCTGAAATATGGGTGTGCAAGTTCTGCCTATTGGATGGAAGAAAAAGTTAGAAATGTACAACTCTGCTGTGAAGATAATTCTTCATAGCTGTACTAGAGGGGAATAATTGCCATTTAAATGAAAAAAAATCCTTAAGTATTAAATACACTAGGTGAAGAAAGGAGAGACTTGTGGATCTCCAAGAGGTTCTGGTGGGAAGATGAGACTAAGAATTTGACTGAGAATCAGCTTTCTATTGTCCTCTTACCATCTGTAATACTGAGCTATTTTAGTTTATACTTTGCTAGAAAAAGCAGACCCACAATACTCGTTAGAGTAAAATTTGGCTTGAGGTTATCATATTGTCTTCAAAATGGATGTCTCTGTGGCTCTTGTACTAACAGTAAGGAAGCTGGGGCTGTGTGCCCTAAGACTGCTCCTCCACTTGCCTTTGCCCTGGAAGATGTGGAGATGAAGTTTTTATTTCCTTTTGTTAAGTTGCTCTGTTCCTTGTATACACTAAGTTGGTTGCAAACACAGGGCTATATGTATGCTATATATAAGCAAGTGGCCATGGCTTACAGATGACATCTGTTCTAGACTCTCCCTCTTATCTTGGGATTGTGTTTCATGTCTCAGCTGCAGAAAGGTTTTGTGGTTTTGTGGGTTTTTTTGTTTGTTTGGGTTGTTCATTTGTTTGTTTGTTTTATTAATCTAGGCATTTAAAACCAGTATTTCCAACCTTGTACAAGCTAAGACACTTAGACCCTTACAAATTCAGGATTTCACAACACTCTTTCCTTGGACTGTAAACATCTATTCTGGTTGCGGGATCACACTGCTCTCCTTCCTAAACTGTTGGCCTATCTAAATTCTTTCTTCCAGCAACCTTCTCCATCAGGCATTTTTCAGTCACCTAAAAATGCCCTTAATTCACCACAGGTGAGTCCTATCCTGAACATGTGTCTCAGCTGGCAGTGACCAGGAATCCCCAGTTTCTGAGAATCAATGGCTTGGCCTTCTACCTTCCCCCATGTATTATTGCACTGATGTTTTTTGAGCACAGCTCCAGCTCCCTTCACTTCAAGGAGTCTTGCAAATGGCCTTCCCTGGCCTCAGAAGTCACCACTTCATCACTAGGGCCTTCGGTCATCATCTTACTTCTCTCATATTGGAGCATCTCTTCCTCTGGAATAAAGTGAAACTTCAGTCTCTCAAAAGAAAGGAAGTTTTCAAAGCACAGGATTTCTGTTGGAGATTCATAGATAGATTCTATAGTTTCCTCTAAATTCTCAAGAAAATCACAGAATCACAGAATCACAAGGCTTGGAAGGGACCTCAGGAGATCATCTAGTCCAACCCCCCTGCTAAAGCAGGTTCTCCTAGAGCATGTTACACAGGACTTCATCCAGGCGGGCTTTGAATAGCTCCAGAGAAGGAGACTCCACAACCCCCCTGGGCAGCCTGTTCCA